>BLBF01000017.1:7511745-7548149 GCA_015471245.1 Laticauda colubrina | reverse complement strand
TATACAAACATGATATAACTTCTTTGAATTAAAAAAAAAACATTTTTCCTTCTCTGCTTGCTTGTGCAAATTATTATCATAAATACAAAGCAATTTTCAAGGTATACAGTACACAGAATCTATTATGCAGAACATCAGACCAAGTAATTTGTTCTGGAACAATTTTTGAAGCAAAATTGTGGAACTTTGTGGGGAAAATGGGGCCATTAATTTCAAATATCAAGAATATAATCATTGAAATTAATTTTAAAGAAGCAGTTCCCCATTTCAGACCACATTTGTTTGCTCCTTGATATGTATGGCTCTCCCTACTTCCCATAGACCAACTCAATCTAACAGTGAAACAGGAACAATTACAACAGCTTAACCACACTTCATTTATAATAAATTAGTTCCATCAGAAAAGACTGGCTGCAAAGCAAGGTCTTGATTCCTTTCCAGAAAACAGAGAGAATGGGACAAAGCACAGCTCTCAAGAGAGTAAATTGTAGCTTCCAAGCAATAAATAAAAACAACTAAATGCATAAAAGGCCTTCTTCATATGCCAAGTAATCAACTTTGAAAAATAAAGGCATATTTTACAGAACCTCTCCAGCTGTGTGTAGTTACTGTTAAGAGAGAGGCAGGGTGATACTGTGGTTGTATAAGTATTGCCCTAGAAATAGAGAATTTAAATTTATGGTCCACTGAGTGAACTAGGCCCAGACACTTTCTCGGACCAGCCTAACTGACAGGGTTGAGGTAGTCCCTGCTTAGCAGATATACCCTCACTTAACAATGATTATTGGCAACTCTGGTCCTAAATGATGCTGTTGCAAAGTATGACCTCATGTGACTGCTCAACATACAAAAGTTGTGGCCTTTATTAAATGAATCCCAGGTAGTCATTAAGCACAATATCACATGATCACCATTTATTACTTCCTATTGGTTTTCTCAGTGTGTATGGAGATTCTCACTCATCCAGGTCATGGTTGCCTCAAAGGTGTTTTTTTCAGGAGACAACTGGACTTTCTTGTTTTCTTTGAAGATGTTTTGCTTCTCTCATCCAAGAAGCTTCTTCAGCTCTGACAGTCAGAGCTGAAGAAACTTCTTGGATAAGAAGCAAAACATCCAGTCCTGAAAAAACACCTTTAGGTTTTCTCATTGACTGCTTGTCAGAAGCTGGCACAGAAGATCCTCCATGGTGATTATGTTGCAGGACGCTGCAACCATCGTAATTGTGAGTCGGTTGTCAAGCATACAAATTACAATGTGACAGCAGGAATGCAGCAAGGGCTGCATTTATGAGAACTGGCTGTAAATCTCATTATTCAACACCAGAACTTTGTATGATCATTGAATGAATGGATGTTAAGGGAGGATTGTCCGTAAGTTCATGATAAATAGAAAATGCTATTACTGTAGGCTGCTCTGAGCAATAGTTACAGAATATTAGCACTATAAAAATAAAGCACATTATATTTCAAAAAACTATCACATTATTCATCTTAGGTCAATTACAAAAATGTCAGAATTTAAAAGAAATCATTCGATAAACAGGATTCCATAGCTTAGCACTCAGCTTCCTCACAACAGACTTTTGATCATCAGCATGCTCGTTAACTAAACTAATGTTCTAGTCTCACAAGGCTGAGTCACTCACATTCTTAATGACATGGGAATGGTCTTTTAGAAGGTTCAAATGAAGTGCACCATTTAGATAAGAGTGCACTTTAGTGATAATATATATATGTTTTTTCTGACTGTTTTCAGAATGAATTGGTGTTATATCGGAGGTGGGCTGCTGGGGGTTCACAGGGGTATGGGAGAGCCCCTAGCAAAGATTTTGTGCAGTTTGAAGAACCCCCAAATCCCACTCCTGGCTGACTCTGCCCACCTCACCCCTCCCCTCCCAGGAGTCCCCACACGGCTCATTTTGGATGTAAGCGCAGGGTAGAGGCTTGGGGAGTACGAAAAAGGGGTCTCCCAGAAGTTCAGGAAGATTGGAAATGGGCCCGTTTCCAGCTTCCAGAAAGCCCGGGGAGGAAATGGGCCCGTTTCCAGCTTCTGGAGCCCGGGGAGACTGTTTTCGCATTCCTGGAGGCTCAAGGAAAGCCTCTGGAGCCCAAGGAGGGCAAAAACACACACACCCCACTACCATGGTTCAGGAGCCATGTCCACCCAGAAACTAGGCAGAGAACCCTTTTCTAAAATTTTTGAAGCCCACCCCTGTGTTATATATACAGTTGGATTGCATGTTAAATTTATTAAAATCCTTGCAGTATCTGTTGAGATTTTGAATTTGATGAATACAAAAAGATGCAGACCTGGTCTGATTCTGCTTTATCACAAACGTATGTACCTCTGCTCTTTGAAACTGCCTCCTTTAAGCAACTGAGAAACCTCTTGATATCACACATCTCATGTTCATGAAGAACTGATCTACCTACATTCTTGTTCACAGGCTCTTAACTTTGCCCTAATTTTAGTGAGCTCATGGACTGATTAACAGTTATGCAATTAGTTTTTCATAAGCTTCAACTGCTTGGTTTGAGTCACAAACAAGAGGCTCACTTTGTTTTCAATTTGAGAAAGATATTAATTTGATTAGGTACAGCCTAACTGCGAGGGGATCTGTGAAATTAGATAAAGCAGATACAATGGTTTTGAATCTAAATGATGCAAGGCCATCTACATCTCACACCTATGTGTCTCCACATCAATTTTTGCTTTCCACAAATAGAAATGAGGTTTCTAGGTCAGGCAACACTCCTTCCTTGGGAATTAGAATATAAATTTAATTTGTGTGTATTGTGAATTCCACAATATGTGAATGATGATTGCAAAATGATTTATCTGGTTTTGGTTGCTATAGAGCAGGGGTGTCAAACTGGATTTCTTCGAGGGCAAGATCAGTATTGTAGTTCTCCTCCTTGGGCTGGCCGGTGGGGGGAAGGAGACAGGGAGACACCTCCTCCAGGACCCTGATGGCTGAAAATGGGGTGAGGGGTTGTGCATGCTCCCCATGGGCATTTGGCCTGTGGGCCTTGAGTTTAACACCCCTGCTATAGAGTTTGCATGCAAAGATTTGATTCAAATCAAATTCAAATCAAATTCAAATCAAATCAAAAATATGTATGTCTTGATTTTCAAAAGGAAGTAATAAATCCACAGATTTCTGCCAACCAATGAAGCAAATCAAGATTTGTTTTACAGATACTGTACACATTTTTCAGGAAGTATACACTACAGATATATAACTGGAAGCGTTAAATCACATGATTCTGGAATCAGCTAATCAAAAGCTAAAATATGTACAAACTATTATTATCCAAAGCAGGATTGTCTATAAATAACCTACTGGCTGTCTGAAAACTAAATTTGGATTTGAAAGCATTGCCACCGCTACCTTCCTAATGTTTCACAGGTATATTATTTTTTCACAGTATACATTTTATACTGGAAAGTTTTTTTGTCTCACAGAGCAGCAAGTAAGCAGGCTCTTTTTAGGATTGACATTTGCCTTTGCCAACTCCATCAGGAATCTGGCAAACATCATGTTATTAACAGAGTCCTGACCACAATTGAGCCCAACATTTCTGTTGCTCAGTGAGACAGTTGTTTAGTGAGTTTTGCCACATTTTATGAACTTTCTTGTGAATCACTGCAGTTGTTAAGTTCGTAACACGGTTGTTAAGTGAATCTGGAAACCCCGTTGACTTTGTTTGTCAGAAGATCACAAAAGATGATCCCATGACTCTGGGACACAGCAACCATCACAAATATGAGTCATTTGCCAAATGTCTCAAAAAGTCTTGAGTATGAAAAGCAGTCACTTTTTTTTCAGTGCTGTTGTCACTTCAAATGCTCACTAAATAAACTGTTTTAAGACAATGACTACCTGTAATATAGTTATATATGAAGGCAAATATACATGTCCCAGGATAATGCTGCAGAATCCAATCACTGGGACCAGAGGTTTAGTCTTCCAAGTTTTCAAACTTGTGCTGGAGCCCATCCTCAGTGAACTTTTCTCTACTGGAATGGTTGCTTTGGGCTATTATATGTGTAGAACAAACAAACAAATATGTGCTTCTTTCTCCCTCACTTTGTGAATTAGGAAGGAGGTATAATCTGATAAATATGACACATAGAATAGCCTAAAGCACACATTCTGGTATGAGAGAGAAGTTCCCTGGGGGATGGGCCCCAGCATGAGTCCAAACGCTCAGAAGACTAAACCTCTGGTCCTAGTGACCCACCCAGATTGATCTTACCTTTAAATTCTATCACAAACATTTTATTGTTAACCAAGCTCATGACTCTGGTGAGATAGTGAACACAATGACATGGCATGATTGAGTACTATTTAAAGATCAGTGTGATTCTGGATATTAGGAGAAAAATATAACACAAATAGTTTTCAAGGGGGAAGGGGAAGGGGAAGGGAGCGAATGGCCTTAAAGAACAGGAGGAAGGAAGAGCCACTATTAAGGTAAGATAAGAGGGATTTGAGCCTAGAGCAAGATGGTGAGAAACCATCTCAGAGTAGCCTCTTCCTAGTTAGAACATAGAATATAGAATAATATTTGGAAGGAAACTTGGAGGGTTTCTAGTGCAATTCCCTGCACAAGCAGGAGTTCTATATCATTTCAGAGAAGTGTTGTTCCATCTCTTCTTGAAAGCCTCCAATGATGGGGGACCCAAAAGCTCACTCTACAAACCCACAAGTTCATATAGTGAGAGAAAGGGAAGCACATTCAGGCTTGCAAGATTCAGTTATTACAGCTGTTACAATAAGACTAGTCCTGACCTACATGGCCTTGGTCTCTTCTTCTAGCCCACCTTGCTGGGTTCACCAAAGTCCTCTCTGGGAAACAAAAACCAATTATCATGGAAAAACAGTTACCTTTGCATAGATGCAGCTTTCATTGAGCTTTTGCAGTGTGCAGCTCTTCTCACACATGGGGCACATGATAGTCTCATTTGCTTCACAGATCTCTTTGCTACAGCAGGGAGGCAAGAAAGCAAATGGTTATCCAAAGAGATGCAAAGAGAACACACCATTTGTAGTTTTTAAGAAATATATTTTTTCGCTTTCAGTTTGGAGTTGGATAAAATTTACTGCAGACACAAAATAGTACATAGAGTTTAATTGTGATGAAAATAACAATTAGCCTTTTTGTTGTCAACAAAAAGTTTTGGATTTTTACATTTTTGTAAATGTTTGTAGGAGTTTTGGATTCTATAATATCCTACCAGTCAGTGACTACTTCAGCTTCAACCACAACAACACAAGAGCACACAACAGATACAAACTCAATATTAACCGCTCCAAACTTGATTGCAGAAAGTACAGCTTCAGCAACAGAGTGGTCAGTGTCTGGAATACACTACCTGACTCTAGTTATATCCTCAACCCCCCTACTCCTTTAACCTCAAATTATACACTATTGAGCTCACCCCATTCCTAAGAGATAAGGGGTGTGTATAAGTGCACCATTGTGCCTCCTGTCCCTGTCCTATTGTCCCCTTTTAATTGTACCTATTTTCTGTATTCTTACTCATGTTTATACTTATACCTATTATTTTGTAAGCAACTGACAAATCAAATCAATCAATCAATAACATTTTTCATAAAAACTCTCATGGAAAGTTTGTATACTAAGGGAGGTATATAGGGATTCAAAATTATTTTATAGAACTCTTCAGTTTGCACTACCTATCGTAAAAAGTAGAATTAAACAAAAAGCTCAACATTGACTTTGGTGAAAAGAACATAGATATTTTTTGTAACATGTTTGTGTCACTCATTGGGAAGTTTTTGATCTTATTTTTCAATCGAAGATCAAACATTTCCAGAGCTCTCAGCCCTCTTTATTGGTTAATTAAAGTCATTAAGTGCATAAATAGGGACTAAGATATCATGTTCCAGTTTTAACCAAGGAATCATCTGACTAGTTTTTTGTGCATTTATAGGGATATAAAAGAACTTTCCCACAGTTCCGGATGAAGATTAAATCCAGCTGTAATTTAGTCTTCTGTAAATGGGGATTAGACACTTTTGAAACTTTTATAAATGGCTACATCTTTAGGTCTTGTCTTTCTTTCCAGAATGAAAATGCCCCAGATCTTTCTCTCTCTAGAGACAGACTAAGTTTCCTTTGCTATACTTCTTGGACACTATAGGATATCAAAGAGACACAGGTGTAAACAGTCCCTTTTGCCAAAGAGAGAATTCTTTCTAGCTTGCTACACTGCTCACATAGAAAAATATGTCAGACCTTTTGAGTCTTTGAAAGTCTAAACTTGCAGCTTTTTACCCAGTTGGTTGAGACACTGATCATACAAGAGCTTTGCAGAAGACTCTTTGCTGCTGAGATAGGGTGGGAAAACTTTTTGCTGATAAATTAAGAAAAGCAAGAACCCTGGCAGTTAAACATTTTGAAAGTCAAGTTTATCATTAAAACTCTGACATAAAACCTCTGGAGCAGAAAGCTGTCCTGTACATTTATGCCATGAAAATATTTGTTTGCTGTCAATCCATCCATCCCTATTGTCCAAATAGGATCTGACTCTGATTCATTCTTGTGTGCTGAAGAGGAGCAGAAAATATAGCTCTTTGTTTATACATGTAGTTCCTGCCAATTTTTTTGTATTCTTACTATCCAAGATGAGTTTGAAAATTTACCATAAAAATAATATTTTCCATATGAGTGAAAAAACATATTTCTACCCTGGAGATAAGTTTAACTGCTACAAGTTTTGAACTGCCTGAGTATCTCAGTGATGGCTTTTGTTTCAGTGAATTACCCTTGAATTTGATACATGTTTGTTTAATGATCTGGTTTTTATACTTCCGTGTTTTGTTAAACAAAAACATACCTAATGCTGGGATAGGTAAAATTATATGTCTTTTTAATATGGAATATACACCTGGTCATGTTTATTTTATAGAAGAACGTTTACCACTTTAACTGCTAAATTTATTCATTTGGCTTTTTTGAAATCTCAAATCAGCACATATAATGTGAGGAGATGTATAGAGTTAGTTCCTGGTTTCAAATTTGAGGCTGGTCCATTCTGATTGGCTTGGAGCCTGGGTCTGTGTTCATTGGACTTGGAGTTTGATTGATTGGTGTTTCTGGTTTCTTCTGTCTGTTTTGTGGCTTTGATTGGCTGGTAACACTCTGTTCCTGTGTTGGAGGCTTTCAGTGCAGTTTGGCTTGTGTGAAAGGACGGCTGTTATCTATTAGGAAGCTAGGTTTCACCTGGGTGCTTGGTGGGGGGGGTGTTCGAGCTGGAGGCATCAGAGGGAGTCTGTTTGTGCCCAGGTGTTTGTCTGTTTTGTGGTGTGGAGATCTTTCTATTTGAGAGTGCAGGCTTCCAAATGATTGACAGTCTGCTGGAATCATCTCTTCTATTCATGCTTTCAGGTCTTTTTTCAATCTCTATGGCTTCTCTGATGATTCTGTGGCTGGGGTTTTCTATAGTGGCTATGGTTTTAGTGCCATTGAAGTTGATGTTGTGACCTGTGGTTTTCATGTGTTGGACTAGTGAGGAGGTGTGTTCCAGCTTTTTTACTGCATTTTTGTGTTCATCTAGGCGGGTACTTATTCTTCTATTGGTCTGTCCAATGTATGTGGCCGGGCATGATGCACAGGGAACTTGGTATATGCCTTGGTTTTCTAGGTCAATTTTGTCTTTGTCTGTTCAGCTTCCTTCGGGTATTATCCCATGTCATTGTAGTTGTGCTTTTAAAGTTGTAGCAACGTTTCAGCAGAATCTCATCTGCCATCATCAGGCTTCTGTTCAAACTCAATACAGAAGCCTGATGATGGCAGATGAGATTCAAGTAATCATGTTTTACTATGAATAACAATAACATCTGAATTATCTACTCATCATTCCTTCTAAAAGCCAGCTGCATTATTTAGGTATTTTTTTAAATGTCAAAGTCATCACAAACCACTAGATGGAAGACTTGCTTTAACTACATAGTATACTCTTACATAACTTTAAGAAATTACATATTGCTGTAAAAATCATACGTACAATACACATAGACTCACTCAATGTAGGAACTTCAGAGCATGGCAGAATTTACAGAGCAAATAAAGTTGCTTTTGCTGGAAAATAAAAGTGTCCTTTTCAAGTTTGTGTGAAACTCCTGTCTTTTGCAGAGGGAGCTGTGCTTTGTACACGCTTTAGTGCACACTTTACAAGGTGGAGCTAGCTTGTGGTACACAATGTTGCAACAAAGTGATGAAGTTATAATCTAGCAGTACATTCAGTCTGATCAATATTCTGCTATAAACAATAGTGCCTTCAGAAACTTGTAATATTATCAGCATATGACTTTCTACAGATTATGGTCCATTGGGAACTTTGGGGGGAAATGCTACTATGCTCATAATTGTCATTCTATTTTGAGACTACTTATTTCGACAACTTATATGGCTTCCCATCTTGTTGTGACAAACCTAGGCAGCTAACAACACAAGTCAAAAAACATTAAAAAGAGTTTCAATAACAATCAACTTCCAATGTACCAAAAGTCCCTTAGACAGAAAGCAAATGGTTAACAGGTTTCTCTTACCACCCAATCCTCACACTTGAGGGAAAAGCCAGCCCTTTGAAGCTTTATTAGATGGCATACAGCCATCTAAATCTTAAGGGGACGCTGCTCCACACAGCATATGCCATGGCAGAAAAGGCATTTCTCCTGAGTCCTACCAGATCATGCTGTTTACTAGAAAGAACTTGGAGTATGTCTATCTTGGTGGATGGGTGGGATAGTTGGGAACAATTATACAAACATGAATTGGTTTTGTGCTGTGTAAAGCTTTGGAGATGACAGTGAACACTCTGAATTGCCACAGAAACACAAACTCTGCCTGGAGGAGTACAAACAAGCCTATTAAGAATTAAAGATGAAAAATATCTAGACTTGGGAGGCTTTAACATTTATTATCATGTGGTGTACCAGGATTGTATAGAGTGGGAAAATAATATTGATGAAGGAATGCAAGAACAGTTAAGAGAATGTAAATGACAATGGGAAAATGGAAAGCATGAAAAGAAATTCGAAACAATATGCCTTGATTCTATTTGGTTTAACAGTAGGCAGAAAATTATGCTGATAGACTCTGTTAAAATACTGTACAACAGTAAGTAACATTTCTGATATCCTTGCTTGGTCTGTTTCCTCATCTAGCCTACTTGAAAGGGCTGACAGATAAGCTGAAATATGTTCTTCCCCATCCAGAAACCCTCCATCCTCCAAATAGCAATCAGCTACCATTGGAGCAGTAATTTGATAGCTATCAGAATTTCTGAAATTCCCTGCCTTGCTTGGAATCACAGTTAGTGCCTCACGTGAACCTCACCTGGGCACATCTCCAAAAAGGTACATCTTCCCCATTCATTCAACCACATTTCAATAATGCATACAAGTTTAGCTCTCTTAAATTGTAGTTAATGCAAGTTTTATTATAGACTAACCAAATATTAACTAAGAATAGCCATAAACCAGGACCACTAGAGTTTGGATGACAAGCCATTGGGATAAACAGGATCGGAATGGATTATTGGAAAAATCATCTTCCCAACAAATGGCCTATCCTCTTTCTTTTACAAACTCTCTTTCTTCCTGCCACCATGGTATATTTCTATGCTTAGTTCTCCAGACTGTATCAACCTCCCTTGATCCAGCTATTCTTCCCCAAGTTAAAGGGCTTTTCCATTCTATGAACAGGGAACAATTACTTTATTGGCTTCAATTTGCAAGCATCTCCTAATCTGAAGCATCATCTCACATCTTTTCCCACTGTATCATATCATTCCCAGATTTTCCACTTTCATCTAGTACCAACCAACTGCATTCCTACAAAACTAGAGTAAATTAGGATACATCATTATCTCTTGCCCAGTCAAAATGAACAAATACCACAGTAAACTCTAGCCCACCAACAGACAATTCAGTCAATAGGTAGAAGAAGTGTAAAGGCAATGCACTTTCTTGTGGACTTTGCAATTATTTAGTTAAGTAGTTGCAGAATACAACATTAATATATTCTGACTATTTACCTTCTATGTATGACATAGCTCTTCACATGATCAAAATCCTTTTATTTGTTGATTTATAAAGTAGAGAAATCTGTCAAAATGAATTTTATTTTTTTCTGTGCACAAAAATATTTGCATTGCAATTTATTATTAAACAGAAAAATATCAGAGAGAGAGAGAAAGAGACAGACAGACAGACAGACAGACAGACTATGGATCTGAATAGACAAGTATTGTTTAAGAAACACAAGCTAAAATTTAAGTAAGACTAAAATGAACATGGAACATTTATAAGTTCCAGTTCTACAAAATGTAGCTTTTTTCCATGATTAACTGCAGGAATCACAGATCCTATTATTTCCCTCCCCCCTCAAAAAACATTTCACAAATATACAATTTGCCAATGGAAATTATCATTTTAGTTACTAGCGAATTACAGGTAGTCCTCAACTTACAACCACAATTGAGCCCAAAATTTCTGTTGTTAAGTGAAATATTTGTTGTGTGTTTTGCCCCATTTTACCACTTTTCTTGCCACCACTGTTAAATAAATAACAGCAGTGTTAAGTTAGTAACACTTTTGTTAAGTGGCTTCTCCATTGACTTTGCTCATCAGAAAGTCACAAAAATGATCACATAACCCCAGGACACTGCAATGGTCATAAATATGAGACAGTTTACCAAGCATCCAATTTTTTTTCACATGACTATGGGGATGCTGCAATGGTCATAAGTGTGAAAACAGTCATAAGTCCCTTTTTTCAGGGCCATTGTACCTTTTAAATGAAATGTTGTTAGTTGAAGACTTTCTGTATTTCTGCAGAGAGCGGCCCTAAATGCTGAGGCAAGACTCAGATGGTTTATAAAGGTGTTATATATTTATATTAATAAATAAATAAATAAATAAAGTCATACAAATCTGGTAATAAATAAATAAATATTTAAGCAGCAGAGCATCTTTCTGGAGAGAATCCAGAGTGCTTCACAGCCCTTCAAACTGTAACATTTCCTTGGCTGATCCACTGCTTATTCTTTGCCATTTTTTAAAAAAAACATGGTATCCTTTCATTTCTTACCTTACTTGGCTAGAATCCATGGTAAATAATCCATAAAGGAAAACAAACAATCCAACAAGAGCAGCAGGGATAAGCATCCCAGTGTACCATCCCAACCAAGCAAAATAAAGACCAATTTTCTCTCCAAAATATCGCCTGCATTTAAAAGCAAGAGAGAGAAAAGACAGAGACAGAATTAAGTCACCATTACTTTAAATCATAATCATGGGTGGGGTTCAGACCAGTTTGGGTGAACCCCTTGCTCTGAAGATCAGCTATCTCCAAACCAGTTCACTGTGATGAGCATATGGGCCCGCCTGCCTGCCCCTGCTTTTTCCTGTCCTTTACTTCCTTTGTTTAGAACACAGCTGGTTCACGTGGTCGAGGGGTATGCCGCACCTCAGCTGTTTTCATCACAGGGACTTTCTGTAGAAGGTAAGTATTATAACTGTTTGAATTGCGGAGCACACGTGCGTGATCACTGAACCAGTTGTTATATTGGTGGAATCCCACCCCTGATCAAAATCATATCAGTCATGGCAGATGAAGTACCTTTTATAGAGAACCAGAGGATTTTAAAATTCTGTTAAAGGACATAATAGTCTGTTTTATGACATAATAAAACAAGGACATAATAGTCTGTTTGGTTTGACAGTTCATACAAAAAATCAAGATATATACCAAAACAAAAACCAGTTGTAGGTTATCACTATTACAGTTTGTGGGGCCATGGTAGTTCACATGGTAAGATACTGGGCCTGTGCACCATTGAGGTCAGCAACTCAGCAGTTGGATTCCTATGAGCAAATAAATCACAAAGGAACAAGAAAGGACCCTCCCCCGAATGCCTACTGGCATTCAGGCATCCCACAGGTAAAGAAAACACCACCTGAAAAAATTCCTTTCATAGAGGCAGCCAGCCACCTTGGTGACCCCTGGCTAACACGTGCCATGTGCTAAATAAATAAATAAACTATTACAGTTGAAAAGAAACAACTGACAACTAGTTTGGTCAAATGGTTAAGGCACAAGGCTAGAAACCAGGACAGACATTGTGAATTTTGGTTCCTCCTTAGGCATTAAAGTTAATTGGGTGACCTTGAGCCAGTCACTCTTTCAGCTTATGACATCAGGTTCAGGGGACAATCCAGTTGCTCATTTCCTGTTGTAACTAAGGGATCAGCATTTGATTGATCTGAAAGAAAAGAAGAAGTGCCTCCACTTGCAGAAAAATCTGAGGAAGAAAAAAAATGCTTCACTTCTGTAATATGCTTTGATTAAACTGTTTAGACAGAATCTTTGGGGAGATTTTGACAATTGAAATCAGGATCTTCCAAGTGAGACAGAGGATCTACGTAGATTTTGGATTACCTTCAAAGTTGCAATTTACCCTAAGTCTAGCAAGGTAAGGAATTTTGGAGCAATTTATCTGCATTTATTTTTCATGTATTTTTTTTGTAACTTTGAAACAAAAAACTCACTAAAATACAGTGGAAATCTGTAGATGTTTCTAAACACAGTAAGACAGCTATGACTAACACAATTTTTTTGTCAGAGGTACTTCAACAGTTATCAATCAAACAGCATACTGTGGATAGTGAAATTAAATGAAACCTCACATTTATAGACCTCAGCTTTTCAGAGTTTGTGTGCCATAGGTCGAATTCTATTGCAATCTGCATAATGATGTAATTAGGAGAATATTGGTAATTACATGATTTGTGTCAATTTGATTAATGGTGTCATCATGCTGATGATGCAAATTAAGTTATTTCTATCAATTTGAATCATTTGTGCAATGCAAGTGATTTGTAATGCAATTACATTTTTCATTTGATGCAAATGACTTCGTCTGCACCACTGCAATAAAATACCCTTCAGTACAGTGACTAAAAATAATGACCTACCACTTCCCTTCAATTAGACCAGAAATGTCAAACTCACATTGTCATGGCAGCATCATGTGACATATTGTGACTTTTTTCCCCTTCGCTAAACTGGGTGTGGCCATGGCCAGCATGTGACACATCCAGCCCATGGGCCACAAGTTTGACAGCCCTAAATTAGACCATTAAAAACAGGTCTTCTCTACTTTACTTTTAGCAAAGATAAAAGATACCTTATTGTACACGTCTTAACTGCAGCAAGAATCATGTTAGCACAAAATTGGAAGAGTGATAAAATACCACCAGATGAAGTTTGATTCGAAAAATAATGGACTGTGCTGAAATAGATAAATTCACTATGGAACTGAAAGGCAAAGAGGATCGAGAATACTATGCAACATGGGAGAGGTGGTACGAATGGGTGAAGGATAAGTATAAAAATAATGTGTAGTCACAAAATAAGAAACATGTATATACAATGACACAATAATTGTTAATGGAAATGAGATTTTTGTATTTTTTGTTTTTAAAGAATAAAATTTATTTTTTAAAAAACAGGTCTTCTTTGTGCCACAATGGAAAAGCAGATATATTGGACTTCTCATGGGATGGTTAATGACAAAGAACGAAAACAACTTATGTTATATTACATATATACATTACCGAATCAGATCCAGAGGTTGGTATTTGTACCACATCCCCCATCGTGCCCAGCGTTCATATAACAGATGCCGATGGTTCTTAGCTCCATGTGTTTTGATAGGATGTCTGCTCTTGTGACTTCCCTGGAGTGCACATACAAACCCAAATTGATATAATGAAGAATTGGTATGTTAATTATAGTAAATGGGGTCTTAAAATATGTTATTAAAATCAGTGTTTCTTTTGAAAAATAAGGCTATTATTAATTATTGGCTTATGAAACATTGAACAATTCTCATCAAACACCCAGAGCTGATATAGAAACCTCTTAGCAGCATGAAACAATTTCTTTGGAATATAATCAGATGGAATTATCTATAAATGTTTTGTCCCATTGTGGAACTGCATTTTGTCCCATTGTGGAACTGCAGCATTTTCTAGCTGAGAGACTCCCTTACTTATTAATGCAAATTTATATAGCATATTTATAGAATACATTATAATAATCATCTCATTCATTCTCATTAATTTTTATGTTACAATTAAACACTGAGGAGGAGAAGCAGCAATTTACTAAACATACCACTGTTGCATATAGAAAGAGTGTATTTAGATCTAATATTCTACTTCTATGTACAGTTTGGGGATGAGGAAATATATCCAATAAAAATCTGTGAAAAAAAGTAAAAAGTAAATATAATTGAAGCATTCAATGATTTGTGTGATGTGTTTGGGCAATTTTATTATATTATTAATTTATAATATGACTTTTATTAGTTTTATTATTTTTATATGAGGTTTTTATATTCTTGTAAGCTTCCTTGAGTCACCATATTCAAATAGGCAGCAGTATAAATTTCCAAGCAAACAAACAAACAAATAAAGAAATAAATAAGAATTGAATAAATAAAAGCATCAATTGATAATGTAACACTAGTAGAATATACTTATATATAAGAATATACTTATAATATAATATACTTATATATAGTATATATATAAGAATATACTTATATATAAGTATATAAATGGGAGTTTTCAAACTTTCTAAGATTGTAGCACTTATTTCAAATGAATGAATGAATGAATGAATGAATGCTAGAATCATTTATCAAGAATTTTTATGGTTAAGATGAATATATTACCAAGGATTTTATATTTGTTCCAGACAATTGCAATTAAATTCGGGAAAGTCTATTTTAAAGATTTAAATAAAATAGTACTGAAATACATTTGGCAGGGAAAGAAGGCAAGAATTGAGTTAAAACTACTACAAGATGCTAGAATAAGAGAAGAGTTTGGCTTGCCCAATTGGGAGTTATATTATCAGGCAACAACATGATGTGGGTTAAGGAATGGATTAAATTAAGGAATACTAGATTATTGATGTTAGAAGGACATGATTTGTTGTTGGGATGGCATGCTTTCTTAGGGTACAAGGGGACTAAAACACATGGATACTTTAGGAGGCATTATATATGAGAGGCTTTATTATTAATATGGGAGAAAATTAAAAGACAACAGTATTTGAAAATACCAGTTTGGTTATCAACTATTGAAGCATTCACATATCCAGTAATCTATAAAATGGAACAAACAGTTAGATATGGTGAAATATTGAATGAAAAGGGTGAATTTAAATCTATACAAGAACTAGAGGAACAAGATATAAGGATGAATTGGTTTTCATATGTGCAAATACATTCTAGATATGATAAAGACTCCAAAACAGAAAGTTTTTATGATAAATTAACTGAATTAGATAAAATCTTGACAGGTATTAATGAAAAGGTGATTAAAAAATTATATGGATATCTACTAGAGGTTAAACTAGAAGAAGAACAAGTGAAAGAAACTATGTGTGCTTGGGGGAAGAATTTTGGATATGGGATAGATTTAGAGAAATGGCAAAAACTGTGGTCTCAAAATTATAAAATGACAGTGTCAACAGCATATAAAAAGAATTTGAATAAGATGTGTTACAGGTGGCATTTTCCTCTGACAAGAATAGCAAGAATGTTTAAGAACAAGTTGGAGAATGTTGAAAGTGTCATCAGATATCTGGATCATATTACCATATGTGGTGGACATGTGCTAAGGCTAAAAGATATTGGACTAAAATCCACACATGGTTGGAAAAAATGACAAAAAAACCACATAGATTTAAAACCAGAAATATTTTTATTGGGCATTATACCTGAAATATACAGTAAATAATTGATATATTTTATTGTAAATGTATTGATAGCAGCTAGAATTGTATTTACTAAAAACTCCAATGGAAGATGAAGTTATTAAGAAAATAATGCAGCACGCAGAAATGAGTAAATTTGAAATTAGAGAGCAAGAAGATAAACAATTTTATAAGATATGGGATCTATTTTATCAATGGCTAGATAAAAAACAGGGAAATGAAATATTTTACAATAATTTATAATGTAAGAACAATAGAATTGTAGAGATAAGATAATGTATGGATATATTACTATTAAACTGATTAATGATGATATGAACGTTACAAAGTAAGTTAAACTAAAATGGTGATTAGCTGGCACAAAATGATGGAATATTAGTAAAGTCTTGTAACTAATATTGTAAGTGATTAACAATAATATAAATACATAGATTTGATTGATAATATGAGGATTAATTTTAAATTAGAAGGGAAAGACTATAGAGATTATGTACAAGAAATTTGTACCAACCAACACACTGTATGTAACTGAAAGATGGTTTTATGTTTTGTGTTATGTCTATGTCTGTATAAAAAATAAAAACTTTTTTTAAAAAAAGAATTCTAATGAGAGAAAACTGCACATGCATACACTTTTTTTCTTTTATCGTCTTTTGCCCTTAGTTTATTTGGGATTTTTACATTTGGGAGCCACCTAGACTTGGTTGAAATATAGGTGACTACATAAATGTTATGTATGCATGTATGTTCTTGGGGAACTCTAGAGTTCCATAGAATACAATTTGGGAAATTCTAGTTCAGTAAACTGTCTTGAAAATAAGCATTGAGTTGGAAGTCACCACTATTCAAAGGAAACTTCCTATTATATTACGATGTTTGTGTATAAGCTCTTTCACCTTATATTGATCTTGAGAGGTAGGAAGATAATGTGTGCAATGTAATAACAGGACTCCTGTTTTCGCTATTATCTTACCCGGTACATGATAAGAGGCTAACACTGCATGTACATCAAATGCTTGCATTTCTGACTGAAGTACATGCTACTACAGGGGATACCAAACCCCAGTCCATGGGCAGCATCAGTCCACATCATGTAAGAAACTGGTTTGTGCAAACAAGCGAAGCTGTATCCATGGGATGCAGGCAGCACATGAAACCATGTCCCCTACTGTGGAAGTCTGTGGAAAAACAATCTCCATGGAACCAGTCCCTGGTGCCCAAAAATTTGGGGGCCACAGCCATTGTGCAACAACATGTCATCTTATTGCAATTCAGGTGCATTTTCAGATTTACAGAAAGGAATTAGTTTGTATCAGGGCACAAAGTATTGTGGCCTGCTGAGACAATCTTCTTCCACTGTCATGACAAGATGGGCAGTGGGCCTTCAGCCAAGCACTGTAAGTAGGACTTGTAAGGGCACTGAGGAATGTGTTCTTGACTGGACCGCATCGAGACACTTTTCAAGAATTTCCCCTCTATTTCTTTGCAATATATACTTAAAGTATACTTCAAGCTGTATTCTATTCAACTGTTTCCACCAAGATTATATTTATGCTCTGACTGCAGAACACATACTAAATCTCTCTCTCACTCTCTCTTTCCCTCCCTCCCTCCCTCTTCAACACACAGGAGACATTTAACACAGTAATGGAATCAGCGGCAACTCTTTAGAATCCAAAATGTATGAACCAGAAATTTAAAATTTGGTTCCTCACAGGGAAAAATTAGTATAAGAAAGAGTTTCAAAATAGCACATGAACTCTATATTTTAGGCTGAAACCTTTTGGATATTGGTACAGAATAAATTCCACTGTGCCTTGTTTCTGAGCAAAGAAGCATCAGATAGGGCTGGCTGCCAGGCAGTGAAAAATATCTAATACAGAGAAAAGCTGCACAATAACATCATGCATGTTTTCATTATCAAGGGAAAAAATAACTTTCAGAGAAGCCCTACAGAAATTGCTGCACAATAGCATCAGACATATTATCACCATCATAAAATAAAAAGACACTCAGACAAGCCTTACAGAAATGAGAAACAGAAATACTCAACAGAAACTTTAAATTTACCTCATGAGGAGGAAATGCAGCTTCATATGTTCCATTGCTGAGCAACCTGTTAATGCCTAAAAAAAAAAAAAATGTTTCAAATCTTTGAAATATTAAAGGTAAAAAAACTTCAATATCAAAATAAGTAAGTACCAAACAGATATTATTCTGTATAACTTGGAAGTTTCCAAGTTGTCTATCCTGATTGGCCAGGAAGGCCATTAGTGTATTGGTTCATTAGGAACCAAACCAAGGAGCCGCTCAAAGGCGGCAAAGTTAAAACAATGTCATTGGCTACAAGCCGGCAGGCAAACCTCTATAAAAAGGACTGCCGCGGCTTGAGCCAATGTTCCGTTACTGTTACTGTTAACTAATAAAGAGTTATTTGTTGGAACCCGGTCTACTGCACTTCTTTTCCGGACGGAACACTGGCAACGAAGGTGGGATTGTCCTAAAGTCGAGACCCAGCATGCGGGAGAGAACAACCACACTAGATGAGATGGCTGGTAGTAACGCGCCTCCCGCACCCTTCAACCCCAATGAGGAAAATTGGGAGTCTTATATTGATTGCTTCCTGATGTTTCTGGAGAGCAACGAAATGGAAGAAGTTTCGGATTAGCAAAAGAGGGCTGTCTTCCTAACACATTGTGGGCCAGCCGTGTTCAAAATGGCAAAGGCGTTGGTGAAGCCCAGAGATGTGAAATAGATGACCTGGTCTGAGCTTAACCGAATGCTAAAGGCTCACTACGCGCCGGTTGTCTCAAATCTCATCAAGAGACACGAGTTCTATAAAAGAGACCAGAGGGAAGACAAGACCATTGCTGATTTCATGGCAGCTCTCCACCATCTGGAAGGAGCCTGAGAATTCCAGAATATGGATGAGGCCATGTGAGATCATATCGGGTTAGGTCTAAAGGACTCTACTCTACAAAGTAAACTTTTAAACAGACCTAACATAACTGTGGCAGAAGCAATCGCGGAAGCCACCGCGGCAGAAGCCACAAAAAAATCAGCGGTCACAATGAAGCTGATGAATGCCAGTACTGATACGACAACCTTACCAAGAGGGAAGAAGCAAGCTGCCACAACCACACACCACGAAGACCTAGACGAGTCATCAGACATGGAAGAAGATGACGATGAGGTCCATTGCCTGTACGCAAACCAAAAAAGGCACGAAAGGAGAAGAAATTGGCGGGAATGCACTGGCTGTGGAGGAAACCACCCCCGAGCCGAGTGCAGGTTCCTTGATGCCATTTGTCGGGCTTGCAAGAAGAGGGGACATATTGAAAGAGTCTGCCGAAATTGTAAAAACAGCAGTCCTAGCAGACACGGCAATTCCCCAACAAGAACTGAACCTGAGGCAAGCCGACAGAAAATAGGAGCGCAGCAAAGGAACCAGCAACTGAAAAAAAACTCATCAGACTGTCACAATTGGAAGCACACAGACGGAAAGCGGGAGAAAAGTCAAAATTGTAGTGACCATTGAAGGAAGCCCTTGTGAAATGGAGGTCAACTCAGGATCTTTCCTATCAGTGGTGTCTTGGAACACAATCAGGTGGTTGGTTCCAAACATAAGACAAAAAGAACCCAAGAAACAAAAATTAATTCTCAAAGACTACCAGGGAAATAGGATTTCCATGGTAGGTCTGGGACACTTCAAAGTCACTTACAAGGAACACGCCGAAGTCCTGCCACTGACTATAGTCGACCGAGACCGTCCCAGCCTTCTGGGCATCGAATGGTTCACACCATTGGGCATCGGGATGACCGGAGTAAGCCAAATAGCCGCAAGCGATTGGGAAGAGAACCTGCTACACGAATTCCAGGACATCTTTGATGGCACTCTAGGCAGGTACCGGGGAACCCCAATTTCTTTTATTTTAGATCCCCAGATAGCACTGAGAAGGTTAAAAGTCAGACGAATCCCCTTTGCATTAAAGCCCAAAATAGATGAGCAATTAAGCAAATTGATTGCACAAGGGGTCATAGAACCAATTGACCACGCTAGGTGGGAGACACCAATAGTAACACCTGTAAAACCTGATGGGTCTGTGCGCATCTGCAGAGACTACAAGGCTCCCTTGAACCATGCGCTGCAACAGAGCGCATATCCGGTACCAGTCGTGCAGCACTTACTGCACTCACTTGGGGGAGGAAAATTTTTTGCGAAACTTGATTTGGCTCAGGCATATCAGCAGCTTCCAGTAGACCCAATAATGGCTGAGGTACAAACAATAGTAACTCATAGGGGGACATTCGAATGTAACATACTTCAATTCGGAGTAAGTGTTGTCCCAGGTGTTTTCCAAAGCCTCATGGAACGCCTATTAAACGGAATAAAAGGGGTCATCCCATACTTTGATGATGTCCTAATTTCAGCAAAAAACATGACCCAATTAGAAGCAAGACTAAGGGAAGTGCTAACCAAATTTAGAGAATGTGGCCTAAAAGTAAAAAAAGGAAAAATGCTGCCTGGCTACCAACTGCGTCGAATTTTTAGGGTATTTAATTGACGAACAAGGTATTCACCCAACAGAAAAAAAAGTCAAAGCAATTAAAGATGCACCCAGACCTAGAAATAAAATGGACTTACAGGCATTCTTGGGTCTGATCAATTTTTATAACGTATTCCTCCCCCACAAAGCAACAATAGCAGAACCATTGCACCGTTTGCTGGATAAAAAAACTGTTTGGACTTGGGGTCATAAAGAACAAAAGGCATTCCAACGCATAAAAGACTTGTTAACCTCAGACACCGTTCTTATTCAGTTTAGTAATACACTTCCCTTGACGGTCACCTGTGACGCCTCACCTTTTGGAGTCGGCGCCATCCTGAGCCACCAATTACCTGATGGGAGAGAGGAGCCCATCGCCTTTTACTCAAAAACACTCTCCAAAGTGGAAAACCACTATAGCCAACTAGACAGAGAGGCCCTGGCAATTGTCGCCGGAATTAAACGTTTTCACGTTTAATGTGAAAACATTAAACTGTCCCCCTCTATGTCCTCCCTCTATGGGAGGACATTTTCCATTGTGACTGACCATAAACTGTTGCTGGGGACTTTGGCTGGGAACAAACCCACACCGAACATTCTATCCCCATGGATGACTAGGTGGTCAGAATTCCTGGCCGCCTATTCATATACCTTGCTGCATCGACCTGGGAAACAAATCACCCATGCAGACTCTTTAAGCCGAGCAACTTTACCAACAATAAAGGATGACTCAGCTCCAACCACCGCCGCCCTACAAGTAGAGACCTGCCCTGAACTCCCATTGTCTGCCAATGACGTCACCAGAGCCATGGCGAAAGACCCATTGACTGCCCGCGTTTTGACTTGGGTAGGTAAAGGCTGGCCGGAAAGTGAAAAGATTGAAGGTTTTAAACCTTTTTGGACCAGACAGTCTGAACTGTCCATACAAAAGGGGTGTTTATTATGGGGAGATTGGGTGGTAATTCCATCCAAACTGCAAGAAGAGATTTTGGACCTGCATGAGGGCCACCCAGGCATAGTAAAAATGAAAAGCCTGGCCAGAAGCTATGTCTGGTGGCCTTGTTTAGACAAGGATATTGAACGCTGGGTTGCAACATGACACAAGTGTCAGAGAGCAAGACCCACACCACCATAAGCACCCATACGGGACTGGGAGACCCCATGAGGCCCTTGGTCTCGAATCCATATTGATTTTGCGGGACCAACTAGAGGCAATATGTTTTTAATAGTTGTAGATGCATATTCAAATTGGTTAGAGGTTATAGTGATGTCATCCACAACAACCGACGCTGTTATAAAACAGCTTAACAAATTATTTGCAACTCATGGTTTACCTGATGTATTAGTATCCAACAATGGGCCACAACTAATGGCTATACAAGTCAAACAGTATTTAGCATCTTTAGGTATACGCCATGCACTAACTGCGCCGGCTCACCCAGCGGCAAATGGTAGGGCTGAGCAAATGGTCAGATTTACAAAAGAAGGCCTAGAAAAAATGGACCAGGGGATGTCCAAGACAAGCTGAACCGCTTACTTACACTACAACACATTACTCCCAGTAGTACAACGAACAAGAGCCTGGCAGAACTATTATTGAGGAGAAAACACAGATCCCATTTAGATAGATTACACCCAAATTATACTTGTGAGAAACCCCCTGACTCGTCCAGCTGATACCGCTCTTTTGAAATCGGCAACCTAGTCTGTGCAAAGAATTTTACCGGGGACCCTCTTTGGCTTCCAGCCACAATCACACAAGTAACAGGCCCCTGGTCCTACCGACTAACTGTGGACGATGGAAGAGAATGGAAACGGCACGTAGACCAGCTTCGTTCCCGCAACATCGAGCGCAAAACAACTGTGCAACCTCAAATATTAAAAATCGATGAAAACAAAACCAAGGAGGGGGGGAAAACACAAAAAAATAAAAAAGGGTATGAAAATGAACCTTTAAAAGTAAATCCAGAACATCTAACCAACCAAAAAGAGCACTTATGGTTAGATGAAACCATCAGAAGTAGTCCGAGAGAAAGGGAAGCTGTCCTGGAAGGGGCCAGCCAGGCCAGCTCAACCATCCCGGTTGAACTAGGAGGGAGTGGCAAATCTACCAGCCTGAGCAACTCAAGCGGTAGCGACAATGCTGATTCACCCTTCCAGGCGGTTCCATGGAGACGAGCCGGAGAGACAGTGATCCCGACTGAACCGCTTGAAGTCCTAGGCTAAAATGAGTCGTGCAGGTCAACTGGGACCAGAAGAAGCCCGACCTACCTGCGCGACTACGTCACTCATGTAGGACTGAACTAAAGGGAGAGGGGTGTTCTGAATAACTTGGAAGTTTCCAAGTTGTCTATCCTGATTGGCCAGGAAGGCCAGTAGTGGATTGGTTTATTAGGAACCAATCCAAGGAGCCGCTCAAAGGCAGCAAAGTTAAAACAATGTCATTGGCTACAAGCCGGCAGGCAAGCCTCTATAAAAAGGGCTGCCGCGGCTTGAGCCAATGTTCCGTTACTGTTGCTGTTAACTAATAAAGAGTTATTTGTTGGAACCCGGTCTACCATGCTTCTTTTCTGGACGGAACAGATGTGAACCTGTTTCAAGTTTGGAATCCCATTAACTCTTTGAGGCCTTATTACCTCAAGGTTTTTCAGCAAAATTATCCTACAGTAATCCAACACAGTTTACAGTCCCATATAAAAACCAACCTTCTGCTCATTATTCTGACCTGGGATTATTAGCCTTTCAAGTACAGCACTGATCCACATTTATGGATTTATCTCAGAAGTGATATTCAACTGGTTCACACCTATTCGGGCAAACCAGTAGTGGTTATTTGGTGTGGATTGCCAAACAAGTGGCGACCCCTGGCTGGCCACACCCCCAACCCGGTCTCCTGGTCGCTCACTTGTGATCACTCTCCCAGCTTTCTGTTCCCCACATCCTCTTTCTCCCTGAGGGAAAGGAAGAAAGGCATGGACGCTGCAAGTATTGCTTTCCCCGTGTGAGTTAAAATGTCTGGAATGAGAAAGAGTGCAGTCTGACAGAAGGGGTGAAGGTGAATTGAGCCTTGGAACACTTTTGCAACGTAAAAGAAATGCATTTTGGAAGCAGCAGGTCCTTTAAATCTTCTCCAAGGATTCCCCATGGAGGCTGCAAGTATCGCTTTCCCCATGTGAGTTAAAGTGTCTGGAGTGAGAAAGAGTGCAGTCTGACGGAGGGGGTGGGGGAATCCACTCCAGCCTTGGAGAAATTTAAAGGAGCTTCTTCCAAAATGCTTCTCTGTTAAGTGCTCTCTCTCTCTCTCTCTCTCTTTCTCTCTCTCTCTCTCTGCATGAGGGGGGGGGGAAGGGAGAGTAAGAAGGAAAAAATATAGGAAGACATAGAGAGAGAGAGATAAAATTCTGTGCTATTACTTTTAATTGTTCCATTATTTATCATGTGTTAATATTTTACATTGTCCCTATACCTAGTGTGATTTTTCTGCCTTTCTTTTGCCCAGGGCTACCACATATTTTTCAGGGTTTACATGCATTCAATGTCAATAGTCCAGAGCATAAAATACACATGTGTTTAACAATAGTTGAAAAGGGACCTTGGAGGTCTTCTAGTCCAACCCCCAGCTCATGCAAGAAGACTGAGGATGCCAAACTCTGAGTAGAAATCTTGGGAAAGGTGTCAGAATAATACTTTGAAAGGACCTTGGGGTGAGCCCTATACCACTTCAGAGAAATGGCTGTCCAGTCTTTTCTCAAAAACTTCCGGTGATTGAGCATCCAGAATTTCTGGAGACAGGCAGTTACACTGGTCAGGAAGTTTCTGCTTAGTTTTAGGTTATTTCTCTCTGTTCAGTTTCCATCCATTGCTTCTTGTTTACATTCTGCTTCTTTGGAAAATACATTGTCCCCCTTTCTTTGTGGCAGCCTGTTGCCTATCACACTCCTGGGTGAAGCATGTGAGCCATTTCCTCTTTTCAATGGTTCATGAAAGTACATCTATAGTATGCAAATAATAAAGTCAAAAAAGATGAACAACATTTTTCCAGAACTATAGATAAGTTGAGGCTGGGTGACAAGGAATCGCTGGGAGGGGAGGGACCAGGTGAGGCACCTCTTGATATGAATGACATTGAGTTGGACATGCCCACCCAGTCACATGACCACCAAGTCACACCCATCCAGTCACATGACCACTAAGCCATGCCCACCAAATAAGCCACACCCACAGAACCAGTAATATTTTTTTTTGAATTCCACCACTGGTTTATCTCTGATCATACTGGCAGATGACCAGATTCAAAGGAAAATAGTTAATAGTTGTTTTGTACATGTGTTTTAACATGACTTGAAACATTGGTGGAATAAAATTAAACTGTCTCCCCAAGCTTAAATACCATTCACATTCTAAGGTTTGGTGAATTCTGTCATACGAAGTAATATAAGTCAAGGATCAAAAAGCAACACTGTTAGGAATGCATGACACAACAAGCTGCCTTAATGTTACTTTTCTTATATCTACCTGAAATAGAAGCAATAGTGCAGTGTATCTACTTCTTACAGAGCTCTATCATCAAAAAAGAAAGTAGATCATCTTGGATCTATTTGGAATTTTCTCAGTATTAAAGTGATAAGAAACTACCTCAGTCTGAAACTTGTTTCCATTTACAAAATGGAATGTGCTGATTTGAGGAAAGCTTATTCATAAAATAGAAGCATCAAGTAGGGGAAAATTAGAGGAAGAATTCCATAAGTTGTAACCTATAACCAGAAAATTATTTTATCCAAGTACTCTTTCTCTCTCTTTTTACTACCAAACAATGTTTTGCAGAGGAAATCAAACAGCCTTATTGGAAATGGTTTTCATAACTTCTATTTGGTCACAAAAGCAGTGGAGAGAAACAATTTGGGATATGAAAAATGGTTTAGAGAGCAATATTTTCTTGGAAGTGATATGGATCTCAATGATGAAGAAGTGCTTGCTTCTTTAACTCAAAAACATTTTTTATTATTCACCAAACATTTTTATTGGCTTCTTAATATGGTATATGAATGTCTCTTTTTCCTCATGTTGGCATTAGGCAAAAAGCTCTCCCTTAGTCTCCCAAATGTGGTTGGGTTTTTTTTTTTTATTAATAGTGACTATTTTGCTAAATATGGAGATCCACTGCTCAAAAAGAATCAAATCACTACTGAATTTTTTTTTCAGCAAGAAAGATTAGAAGAAGGAACTAGAAAGATTAGAAGAAGGCATAGAAGAAGGAAGGAACAGAGAATGGTATGTGTGTAAATCCTGAATGAATATAAAAGAGGGTATGGACTATTCAACTATGGCAAGATGGATTGAGTTTAACCATTGTATTCTGCCAAAGAAGATTTGTCACAGAGCATCACTTGGGTTGTTACAGGGGGAAGGAGGATTCCAAAATAGTGGCAATCTCAACTTCCAAATTAAAGACTCCATACAAATCAAGTGGCCAGATTGCTAGAGAATTGATGGCTTCAGATGCTTGTTAAAAAACAGAGGACTTCAAGACAGCATTCTAATGATGCTCACCTACTGTATTATCTTTTACTTCTTGCTGTTTGTTAATTTTGTGGTTTTGTTATTTAGCTTGTTTTAATCATACTACTGGGGATGCTTTAATTATTTTTGCATATCTTTGTAAACAGTTTAGAGTCATGAGATTTTAGCATAATAAAACGCACATACACACACACAAACACACAATCTTCATATTCTGCTCCATTAACAGTGGAAATAGTAAATAGTAGAAGAACATGGACAAGTCAAAGTCAATCAGGGTTGAGAAAAGTCATCAAAGTATTATAGCTTGTAGGTATTATTTTTCCTTTCTCACACAGAAATAGTCCTGAATTTGGTAATTGCCCTGTTTGAATCACCAATATGTTGGATTGACATTATTGACTAAACATTTTTACTGGAAGAATTGAATTGGTAAAAAGAATTCCAACACCTGCATTGTTATATTAAAATAAACTTGTACCCATTTTTGGTTTTCCATCTTCATACTTCGTTCTCTGTAACATATGGTGTACCATCCTACTCCTTGTAGAGTTGCTGAAGAAGCTGTCTTTGTTGTTTATTGTAAAACTGTTGAAGAGACAATTAATATCAATTAATGTTGGAAACAATTGTCAATGTACCAGCCTGAAATATCATAATGAACAAAATTTTATCAATTTTCAAACAGATATTGATATTAATAGTTTTATTTATTTATTTATTTTATTTTTATGCATTTTGAAGCTATTTTGAAGCTGTTACAATAGAAGGACAAAAATAATCAAACAAAATATGCATTGTTCAGTTATTTGAAATAAGTTATTTGAAATAAGCCACCATGCAATGAAGCAATTACAGGGAACATCTTAAAACTATTATGAGTTCAAAGGGTTAAACTGAATTGTATGTCTTTGAACCATTATGAATATGATTTAAGAAAGTCAACTTTAAATGAGTGGAACCAACTTCTGATCAACGCAGCTGAAAATCCTTCTGTAACTTTTTGCTGAATTTTTGGACTCTGTTTTCCATTCAGTTTGAACATTGCAATTGTTAATGATGAATGTTATTATGTTAACCCCTGATTAAAAATAATAATGAAATAATATTGCTGGTCTCTATAAATATATTTTAAATTCACCACATACTGATGAATACGTGCTCGGCTGAAAGGAGCTGTGTAGCAATCTGTTTCTTCCAAATCAGGAAGCGCTTCTTTATCAAGTTTCATTGGATTTCTGGGCAACCAGCTTTTCAGTTCCCTCATATTCCTCTGGAAACTAGGGAAAAGAAACCACATTTTGTTTATTGTCTTATGTCTTTTATACCTTTTGTTATATATGTGAGGTGCTGAAATGGATACTGGAAGGACAATGCTAGACTTCAAATTAAGAAACAATCGCATGGTCTCTAACATTATTTTTCATCTAAAGCAAAACAAGAGATAGATAAAGAAAGACTATAAGGAAAAGGAATAATAATTATAATTTATAACACAGTTCTAATGAGGGAGGAGACAAGAAGGAAAATGACCAATAGGAATGCTCTAAAAGCTGCCTTTTCCAGTTTGGGTGCTTTCTAGATGTATGGATTCCAGTATGACCAGTGATGGGAGTTGAAGACTCTATATCTGTTTAAAGCCCAGTTTAGGGAAAGATTTCCCCAAATGACAAATGTAAGGACTGAACACTGTTCTATTGAGGACTAAACTAGAAAGGATAAGCAATGAATGTCATCATACTCCAATTTCTCATGATTTAGTTCATTGTACACACCCCAGTCTGGATTGGAATTAGAGCTAGTGAGAAGTAGGAAGTTAAAAATGTCCTTGCTCCAGCTCCCTCTTGAATTATCAAGGAGTGTTAAATGTAAGATAAGATCTTTGGATGGAATCTGATTGTTATTTATGGTGTCAGAGCATTGCTACTACTGTTTCAAACTAAAGCTAATCATCTTTAATAGCATGAAGGGGAATCCATGGTCAAATGTCATGAGATAAATGGAATCCTATGAATAATATTGGTTTGGTAAAGGCAGAACAGGACAATAATGGTAGCAGAAGAATGGAATGAAAATGAAATTGCTTTCTGTTAATTTAGGAAAGGGAAGTTATTCAGGAGAGTAGGTCCATACTTCCCAAATTGATGTCATAATTTCAGTCCTCTCCAAGAATTCTAAATGCTTTTAATGTTTAACAGACATTTTGGGATGTTCTGCAGCTCTTGTATGCTCCTTGGCAATTCAGCTAAATAGATCTGGCAGATTAAGCTTTAACTGCTTATTTGTCCATATAAATGGGTAAGGAGTTGTGGCATTAAAACTCCGCCAGTCTTAATAAATGCTTAGGAGAGAGAGGGAGGGAAGGAGGGAGAGAGAGAGGGAGGGGGAGAGAGAGAGAGAGAAAGACAATATTGAAAAAGATAAATGTGTAGTAATAATACAAAGATCATATTTATTACATGCATTTAATGTCCGACTCTGAAAGAGATTTTAATTTTATTTGAAGTCGACCTCCTGTTAAAACAACTGCTAGGAATCCATACATTTAATATTATATCCATAGGACTCACAGGATGCTTGACTTCTTTTCCTGTGGAATATTTTATGCAATAATTCATGTCACAATGAAAGAAATCTATGGTGAGTATGCTAGAAACTGTGGAAAAATGTGAGTTTGCATGACAATGCCCAGACTGGCCACTAATTTTGCCTGAGAAAGTTATTCCACTGAAGAATCAATGATAGTAGATCCCTGGATCTCTTAGTACTTTTGATAATAATTATAATAATATACATAGAAAGCAAGAGGCCTTTAAAATCTGCAATGACTTTGTCATAGCTGCTGAAAAAAGGAAGCTAGGAATGTTCTTCTAGTGACAAGGAAATAATAGTTTCTTCAATGAACTTGGTGTTATATTTTTTCTGGTTTAAAATGTCATTGAAGATCATGATTGCATTTTTACCATTGGAACCACTGAAGTTGTTTATAACTGCTTCCTACACCTTCACCTTCCTTGCCCAGAAGGATTTAGTTGCTTTCAAGAACTAGAAGTGGGTGGTAACTGATAACGATATTAATATTTCTTCAAAAAAATAATTAGAAGTATATCAATTTATATTCATTGGTCAAATTGATGCCCTCTTTTAAAGATTCTTACAAGAGCATATGTTTGGCTTAAAATATAAGAAGCAGTATATATTTTGACAGAGTGTACTAAACAAAAGAAAACATACCAACACGTTACTGCAAATACTGTATAAAGCTAAAAGCACAACCTTTTACAAGAAGCATTTTCAAGAAGCATTTTAAAAATAATTTTAGTACATACTTTTTTAAAATTTTGCTAAAAAGAGGTAATAAAGAATCCTGCAACTTCTACAACTTTCTAGCTTTTCATTTCATTATTGCACTGTCATCCATTCAATGAAAAAACAGACATTTTACTACAGTCTAGTTTTAAAAACAAAATTACGATTGTAAATATAACATGAAAATACAGTATGCATATATTCATGTAATACCTTAAAAAACAAATTCATTTTTTTAATAATGATAAGCAAATCAACTTATTTAGGCACCAAATGTGAAATGAATGCAAACAGCAAATGGATGGATTATTCTTTTATTTTAAGCCCAAATAAACTTTGGTTACAAGCATCAAATAGATATCATTGTGTATCAACATTCAGATTAATGTATTTTAATCCTTTGTATTTGTTTTTTTTTAAACTGTGGCACAACTTTTATAAATGAGGTCTATGTCAGAACATATCAATACAAAGTGATAAGAATATGAAAGAATGATATTAAATCAGAGTTTGAGATGCATTGGCTGGATAATTTCACTCTGGCACTATGATAATGCTGAATCATCATTTCCATAGACTAACTGCTATCAGCCTGAATGATCTTAAACAAAGTTTAACAAAGTCATAGAGAACAAGGTAACAAATAGCAATATAGTAACTCCAGTGATATATAGTAACTGCTAATGTCAGTGTTGAGTAACTGTCAGAGAAAGCTCTTTTACTTCTGTTCCACAAATGAACCTCTCAAGATTTGGGAGTAAACAGGAGATTGCGTGGTTTAATACTGTATTTCTGGAATGAAATTATTAATCCAGATGGAGTTTAAAATATAATGTAAGAAGCTACATACTTTTATGGGAAAAAAGCTCAATTTATTGAAGCAGACCTGAATAGGTAAGTAAATTATATATTGTAAAAAATAAATCCACTTTCAAAATCAATAGATGCTCAATACAGAACTTATGTTTTAGTAAACTTGTTCTTCATGACTGTATGAAAAAAATGTGTTGCCTTACCAGACAAAGCTGAAGTTAAGCCCATGTCACACTGCCCAACGGATGCAAAAAGGACACAGCGGATGAGCAAAATGTTCCATCCGTTGTTATCCGCTCTCAAAAGGGGCAAAAATTTGCATAACTGGAGCGGAAAACATGGACACGGGAAGGACGCAGGGTGGATGCAAAGCGGATGCAGAACAGAAGCCCAGCGGATGGAAGCGGATGGGAGCAGATGGCACATCCGCAAGGCTTCCGGGGGGCCTCAGCAAAGTGGACATGGAACGGAAACAACGGATGCACAGCAGACGCTGAACGGATGAAGCGGATGCACAGCGGATGCACAGCGGAAGCCTAATGGATGCCTGGCGTTAATTGCGCATGCGGGGAGGATGCATTGCGTCAGCCCCGCGAATATAACGGAAGCAGCTCGGAAGCAGGTCGCCATTCAGAGGAAAGACCTGCTTCCAGACACATCGACTGCCTTGCCTGCCCTGCCTGCATGTCTGCCTGCCAGCCTTGCTACCAGCCTTGCTGCCAGCCTCCCTGCCAGCCTCCCTGCCAGCCTTGCTGCCTGCCTTCCTGCCAGCCTTGGTGCCAGCCTCCCTGCCAGCCTCCCTGCCAGCCTTGGTTCCTGCCAGCCTCCCTGCCAGCCAGCAACCCCACAACCATGTGGAAGCACAGCAAGCCTCAGCCATCTGCTGCCAGCCCTGGCAAGAGGGACAGGGCTACCATCCCGCCCCCTGGCCCTCACTCTGGTTCTGCTGGGGCTTCTGCAGCATGGGCTCACTCTTCTGGGGTTGGTGCTTCTGCTGCTTCTGCTTCTGGAGGAGCTGATGACAAGCACTCCAGCACCAGCCACCTCCACAGCACCTGCACCCTTCACCCCTGAGACTGAGCGACCAAGAGGAGTGCCAGAGACTCATTTTTGTCTTATAGCTTGTTGTTAATAAAGTCTATTTTTGATTCACACACTTGCTTCATTTCTTTTTTTTTAATAAAGTCTTGGTGGAAACTTTTAGAAATGGTTTAAGCCTTTGCATGCTTGTGGGATGAGTTAAGATAGCTGTGGGATGGGTTGAGATAGCTGTGGGATGGGCAGGGATACCTGTGGGATGGGTAATAGCTGTGGGATAGATAAACCTCCAGTGCAAGCATAGTGGGATTGTATGGTCCACCCTCCCAGGTGCTACACCTACGGTCCTTTATGATCAATAATAATGTAATAATTATCCACACATGTCAACATAAACACAACTCTTTATTAAACGCCCTGTTCATTGTAGGCCACTCAACATACATGGCCCAATCTCATCCGTGTGATGAGACAGGCTGAAGGAAGCATCCATTAAGCATCTACCATCCTGTCTTGCCACTCCACTGCTCCAGCTGGGGAGATGCACCATTGTCTCAGGAGGTTGCGCTGCTTCTTTGCTTCATGTGAGGCTCTGTTGAGGCCTTGCACATCCTCAGTGTCGATCAGGTTTCTCTGGGCAATGCTGCATGGTGGTGAGAAGTACCTGGAACCTGTTGGCCAGGATGCCAAAGGCATTCTCCACCACCCGCCTTGCCCTGGACAGCCTGTAGTTGAAGATCCTCTCTTCACGGGTGAGGATTCTGGAAGTGTAGGGCTTCATGAGGTAGGTTGTGAGGGAGAAGGCGTCATCCCCCACGATGAAGTAGGGTACATCTTGTGTGTCGTTGGGCAGGGGTTCTGGATCTGGGAAGCTCACGATGAGGTTGCCTTCCAGCTCCTCCTTGAGGTGACTGGTGTTGTATACCTGGGCATCTGAAGATGAGCCGTTGCCTGAAGCATCGATGTACATGAACTTGTAGTCAGCATCGACCATGGCGAACAGGATGATGCTGAATAAGCCCTTGGAGTTGAAATAAGTGGACCCCGACTTGGCTGGAGATTTTCAGGCCACGTGCTTGCCATCTATGGCTCCAACGGTGTGTGGGAAGTTCCACTTCTGATACCACTGCTCTGCAACTTTCTTCCATCCTTCTTCAGTGGAGGGGTACTGGAGGAGCTCCTCCTTGTATTCTTCGATGATGGTCTGCACCACTTCTCTGACCACAATGCTGATGGTGTTGGATGGCACCCTTCAGCCGTACTGCATGCTCCTGTAGGAGGTCCCTGAGGCCAGATGGCGCAGAGTGAATGCCACCTTGAGCCCAGGTTCCAGGCTGGGCCAGAAGCTGGTTTTTGCCTTGGTCAACCTGGGTGTCAGCCGCTGCACAACTTCGTCAAACATGGCTGGAGGCATCCTCATGAAGTTCTGGAATGCCTGAGTGTCTTCGCTCCTGAGCTCCACCATCAGCTTCTTGTACAGTCCGTCCTCTGCTCTTCTGGCAAACCATCTTCGGATCCACACTCTTTTTGGGTGGCTCCTTTTCTTCTCGCAGTAGAGTTCACAGAGCCTGCAGATGGCTTCGCACTGTTGCAGAATGATGGTGGCTGCCAAAAGGACTTTGTTACAATCCACGGTGGACATGACTGGATGCTGTGGAAGAGGAAGAGGCAGATGAAGGCTGCAGAGGTCTACACCGCTGGGCTGCTGTTCTGAAAGTGAGATGCAGGTGAGTTGCTCCCCCTTTTTATAGGAAGTATAGATTTTCCACTAGGCATCCTCTAGGCATCCTGTAGACATCCTTAATATCCGAGATAGGTCCACTCTGCAAATGTTTTTTTCCATTTTAAACACTTTGTTTCCGTGCTGCATCTGCTAGGCATCCATTCTGCATCCGTTCTGCATCTGTTCCGCTTCCTGCCTGCGTCCGACCGGATGCGAGTTGTGCAGATGCGCAGCGGATGCCTAGCGGATATAGCGGATGTGTAACGGATGCGTAGCGGATGCGTAGCGGATGCAGAATGGACGAACTGGATACATTTTCCGTGCAAAAGTTTTGGGCAGCCCAAAACTTTTGGAGCAGATGAAACGTCCATAAACGGATGCTGGACGGATAGAGAGGAAGCCAAACTGAGGCAGTGAGTACATCGCGTTTTCGAATGGATGGCAAGGTTTTTTGTCCATTTTACATCCTCTTTGCATCCGTTGGTTCAGTGTGACATGGGCTTTAAATACATATTGGTTCAAACATATTGGTTAGAATGTAGTATTGCAGGCTAACTCTATTCACATTGCCAGGAATTATTCCTTTGATCCTGACCAGCTCAAAGTTGACTCCACCTTCCATCCTTCCAAGGTCAGTAAAATGAGAACCCAGATTGTTGGGGGCAATATGCTGATTCCATAAATTACTTAGATAGTGCTGTAAAGCACTGTGAAGCAATATATAAGTTTAAGTGCTATTGCTATGGTAGCATCCTGCAGTGTATTGGGTTATGGGTTGTATTGCTTCTTTCCCCCCTACTTTATTTACTAATTGTAAAGTAAATATTCTTTGTTTCTTTTCAAAGAAAAGCCTACATCATAGAAAAGTGATTAAAACTTCCTTGGAATCATAATCTAAGTGTCCATGGTATGAATGTGATTGAAGATGTTGAGCTGACTATGATTATCCTTTGGGAATTTTGCTTAGCAGAAGAACCCAAAGTTTAATGAACAGAGTTAACAAACACCCAAACCTATAATTCAGAGTATAAAACCATTGTTTTGAGTTTCAACTTTCATCATAATAATTCCATAGGATATAAGCTGTCATGTTTGTTAATGTAGCCTGAATGTGATTCCTGTCTAGATTTTAATTCCTTGAGAGAAAATTGTTTATTTCACATCATTTAAAGCAAGTAAATATAAACATGTATTGTACATAATATAGAACAGCTATCTGATACAAAGCAAGCACGTGCATGACTAGGGAGAGGAAGTAAGCAGTTGTAAATTTTTTACTATCAAAAACTACAGTCAATAAATATTTAATATCTGCATGTGAAAAGCAATAGTTTTCACACAAAGTATATATTTAAAATAATTAATGTATGAAAGATCCTAAATATTGACAATGTGTATATTCCTAGAAATCCTAGTCAAATCATTACCTTACTCTCATTAGTTTCACTTAACTTAGATACTGAATCAATATCAGAGGTAAAGTCAAGGTAAAAATGTAATATTCAAGATGATTATTTTGAAACAGAGTTAGGATCATTTTGTCATATTGTTTCAAAGGATTATGTTTGTTGTTTCTCCTTCCAATTAAATTTTGATGTCTCCATCACAAGAGAAATTGGCTTTACAACAACAGAGTTTCACATTCTGTTGCATGAAAAACAACAACCCATCAACACTGCCTAATGAACTTTGATGGAAGTGCAGTAGAACTTATCCAAATTCCATGAGAAATTCTTTTTTCCCCAAAAGAAAACAGCTGGATGGAGCAAAAACTCTTCATAAAACATTTATGTTAATATTGGAAACACCAATATTTGAAGAAGGTTTTTAAACACCTTTTATTGTATTTTAAAGCAATAATTGAGACTTTCCACACCAGAGTGCAGTTCTCCTGTGTTTTCTTTAGTTCAAGATTCAAAGGGCTTCCTACCTTACTGTTTTTTCAAAGATTCCTATAGGTTTGGCTTTTCATCTAACTCAGAGGTCTCCAAATTTAGGGACCCCCGATCTTGCTCTTTAGTAGGATGGCTGATACCTCTTCCTTTCTTTTCTTGATCTCCTCTGGGTTTGTTTTCTTTGCTGTTATTGTTTGTTTGCCTTCTGTTTTTGTGTTTTTGTATTCTTTTAAATGTTTTTGACTTCCCAGAGTGGCTGTCATCATCACTGGGGTGGAGAAGCAATTGAAGATGCAATTGAAGAGATTATATGTTAGTATATATCAGTGGTGGTAAACCTTTTTGGCACTGAGTGCCAAATGGGAGCAAGTGCATGCCGAAAAGGAACCAAGGGTCAAATTGTATGAGTGCCAAAAACCAAAAGAGCAGCTCTCAGTGCGCGCATGCACACTGGTCACCTGGTCTTTCAGCTTTTAACGTGCATGCACGTATGAAGGCCAGCTGGCTGGTCAGTTTCTAACTCACATGCACACCCCAGCCAGCTGCTCTTCATGCGTGCATGAGTATTAGAAAGTGAAAGACCAGGTGGCTGGTGCGCATGTGTGCACTGGTAGCTGCTCTTCCAGTTTCAGGAGCTCCCGCACATGTGAAGACCAACTGGCCAGCGCATGCCAGAACTCATTAGAGCAATGGTGTGCCCAGAAGCATGGTTCTGTGTGTAACTTCTAGCATGCATGCCATAGGTTCGCCATCACGGGTATATATGATCTCAGTGTGCCTTTGTTATGTTCACCTGAAGAGGCCTTAATGAAAGCTTACTGGTTGGAATCATGGATTGGAGCCAAGGAAGAGAGTTTAATGGAGACAATATTTCTTTCTCCTTCCTAAATATAATGTGATGGGCTAAATGTTCTTTGGAAGACTTACAACTATACTACTATAGTCTTTTGTATAATACTATACAAAACTTAAGCTTCTACAAACCTCTTGCTATTCTGAGATTTTAAGATCCATTTTCTTCAAACCTTTCTTATTTGAACCTCATTGTTATTTCCAAATAAAACGTAATCATTTCTTTGGAAGATACTTGGGGTTATTTTATTTCTGGTGAATTCGGTCACATGCTTAAAGCTAAAAATAAATAAGCATCTAAGTTCTACTGCCTCCATTATTCAATCAGCTTTCTCAAAACCCTTTGTGATAAATTTACAACTGCTGGGATGGATTTATTATATATGGGATGACTATCTGGTAAAATTAAAAGCTATGCATCACCCACCAACCTGCCCATGGTTTTGCTCCTCCAGTCAGTGTAATAACATTTTTTCCTGAAAAAACAGCAAAAATCATCAGAGTACAATTTTACATCAAGGTGAAGGACATGCATACCAGATATAATTTCATAACATGCACCATCACAAAAGGATATGGATAGAAGCTCAATCACATGGATAAAAACTGAGCTACTTAAACCAAACTTTTAACAAAAATAGTATGAACAAAAATATCAACTAATTCTGAATACAAAAGTCATGGGCAGTAGATACTTTATGTTAAATAAGGTAGATACCTGGATGCAGAGAAAGGAACTATTTGGTTTTCTGTGCTGCTTCTATTTGCATTAGTATCGATTATCCTTAAATGACTGCAATAAACTCTGAACAATTCACACACACACACACACACACACACACACACACACATGTATATATATGTATATGTGTATATGTGT
>BLBF01000017.1:7399244-7511735 GCA_015471245.1 Laticauda colubrina | reverse complement strand
TATATATATATATATATATATATATATATATATGTTTTCTTAGGTTTTCGCGGGTACTTACATGTGTGCTGTTTAGCTTCCTTCGGGTATTTGGGTTTGGGTTGGAGCTATCAGAGGGAGTCTGTTTTTGTCCAGGTGTTTGCCTGGCTTGTGGCATCTTTCTATTTGAGAGTGCAGGCTTCCAAATGATTGACAGTCTGGTGGAATCATCTCTTCTATTCATGCTGTCAGGTGAGATGACCCAAACACCCCCCCACCAGACACCCAGGTGAAACCCACCTTACTAATGATATAGCAGCTTGCTAATGAAGAGCAGCCGTCCCTTCACACGGAGACAAGCTGCACTGAAAGCCTCCAACACAAGAATAGAGTGTTGCCAGCCAATCAATGCCACAAAACAGACAGAAGAAAGCAGAAACACCAATCAAGCAAACTCCAAGTCCAATGAACACAGATCCAGGCTCCCAGCCAATCAGAATGGACCAGCCTCAAATTTGAAACCAGGAACTAACTCTATACAGAAGCCTGAGGATGGCAGATGAGATTCTGCTGAAACGTTGCTACAACTTTAACAGAACTACAATGACGTGGGATAATACCCGAAGGAAGCTGAACAGCACACATGTAAGTACCCGCGATAACTTAAAAAAACATATATATATATATATATATATTCATAGATTTTCACTGGTACAGGTATGTAGGTCTAAGTGTGTATGGGTCTTTTACCATGTAAGATGAAGAGTATCTTGGCAACGTTTCAGCTTTGCACAACATAATTCACAAGGCCATCACACAGCCCATTATACCAACTTCAACTCCATCAACCAATCAAGAGACAGCATCGCAGCCAACCAGCCCAGCACACCAGCCCCTACCACCAGTATTTATAGAGAGACAGCAGCTCCGATCACACACTGCTTGCACTGGCATGGAGCTGAAAGCACCAGCCTGAGGATGGCGAGTGGGACCTCGCCGAAACGTCACCAAGGTACTCTTAATCTTACATAGGAAAAGACCCGAACACACCTAGACCTGTGTGTGTGTGTGTGTGTGTGTGTGCATATGTATATGTATATTCATTATTCTAAATATTATCTGAAGTAATAAATGCAAAGAGGACCATTTTGGAAATACAATACATAAATGGAAAATAACTGCGTAGGTTATTCATGCTGTTGGAATTTTGCCTTTTAAATATGTATTGATTTTCTTAGGAAAATTAATATATTCATGTGGAATTCAAATTGCAGATGTTTTACAAGAGAAATCATGCTTAAAAATGACCACTACATCCCCTGTCCTCAAAGATTGACTGACTTCATTTATGAGTCATGGGTAGGCAACCCAGTAGTTGTTGGTTAGAAGTGGCATTCAGTAGCCCCTCTTTTCATATGATAGCTGGTGCTAAGGCTCCCTCCTAACTCTCCATCAGTTTAGCAGATTAGCTGCATAGCAGTAGTATGATAACTGTTGAAATGATTTTTCATGGTAAAACTCAATAATTACTCAGTTATAATCTGATAGGCATACTCCCTATGCTTGTTAGAAAGAGAACTTCTCCCGGTGAAGAGTTGAAGAGGAGCAAGTTCTATATGCGTATATGTACAAACTGTGTTTATGTATCTTAAATACTATATGTACCTGCCTGATTGGTAAGCAGCGTAATCCACAGTAGTGAAAAGCAATATCACATTAGACTGAAGATTTGCCTGGAAAGCAGGACAATTTACCAGACTTGTTATGCTCATGACATAATAACAAAAAGTAAATCACTAAAGATTTAGTAGGTCATTAAACAGGACCAATCTACAAATGTTAATTGTTGAGCAAAGCTGAACATTCTGTATATTGGGTAGGAAACTGTAAAATCATATATTTTGGATTTTTAGTGTTCTTCAAAGGAGTTGTTCACAAAGAAAAATCGCAATGCATTGAGAATCTTTAAATATTTGGTTCAGGATCAGTACCCAAAAGGTTCAAACACGTGTCAACACTCTCAATACAGGTTTGAGAGGCTTCTTCTGATCATGCAAGGTTGTTAATTCATTTTAAATCAAAATTAAGGACAGCACTGACAAGAAAATTGTTAGATTTTCTTCAGCTTTCAGGAGTATTCGAATACCAACACCCAAAGGAGTCTTCTGTTTAAAATAATTTCACTAAATCAAGGACAGATAATTAGATTAACTTGCATGTAGTTCCTCCACTCAACTGGTCAGTTTTAAAGAGAAGGGGAGCATTTTGTTAATTTCAGGTTTCAATTCAGATTTGGTCCAAATGTAACTTCATTTCATTCATCCACTCACTTAAATATTATGTACTGGAGTAAAGAACATTGCTCTGGCGTTGTGGCCTACAACGTTTGTACTACTTCAGATAGCTGGTTGAGTTGCCTGCCATAAAGCTCAAATTAAGATCTGGACAAGACCTGAAGAGAGATCCATGAGCCAGAACTACATGGATAAGCACTGGGCCATTTGGCAACATTTGTACAGGAAACTCTCAAATCTAATTCAATTCTATCATAGCAGGATTATTTAGATTTATATTCTAATTTCATCCAGGAGTTTAAAACTCCCTGTAAGAAAAAGCTTATGAAGTTCCTTGGGCTGAGAGACAGAAATAGGCCCAACTCATCAGTGAGTATTTGTGGTTAAGGATAGATTGGAATTTTAAATACAACTTCTTAAATACTATACTATTCTGACTCTCTTTGTTTTGTTGTAGACTTAAGAAGTGGCAAAAAGATAGCAATGTGTAGTGGATGCAGCAGATTCTGCTGAAGGAACCATCAGTTTTTAAATCTTAAAAACTAACGCAGGGGCCCCCAACCTCCAAGCTGTGGTCCACTACCAGGCTGTGGCCTATTTGGAATTAGGCCATGTGAATACCTAGCCAGAGCATGTGCGTACACCTGCACAGCTCAGCTTATGTCAGCGGCAGGCTGGTGAGTAATTGCGTGTGCACGCAGCAACCCGCTTCTTGTGCCAGCCTGCTGGTTGTGCAGCCCAGTTCCTTTCTCACCCCCGGGCCACTAAGCCTCAAAGGTTGGGAACTGCTGATCTAAAAGATTTTGTCATTAAATGTCATTTTTATGCTTTCATTGTGTAACGAATAACTCTGAGCAAAGTTATTTATTAAGGACAATACCGTGTTTCTCATAAAATAAGGCCGGGTCTTATTTTTTTTTTGAGCCCCGAAAAAACGGCTAGGCCGTCTTTTCGAGGATGTCTTAATTTTCCTCCCACGTGCACCTGATGGCAGTGTGTGTGCATGTGTATTTACACCCTTATCAGTGAATGGCCATGTTCCCATGACACCCATGCAGCTAACCACTTTTCATCCTGTGCATCATGCCAGCTCAGCCTGTGCAGGTAGTTCTTGGTCCAGTGCATTGGCAAGCCTGCAGAGCTCCACTAAGCACCAAATTCGGCATGCCGTGTGGACATGCTCCAGCTCGGATCAAGCTGCAGCACTCGGAACCGTTACTCAGGAGGCTGCTTTCTTAACCTGCCCTGCTGACTGCTGGGTCGCTTAGAGCCCCCAGCCCCAGCAATGCCTGGCTTCCTGCCACTGCACGAGAGACAAAGGCAAGCGGGCTTCCTTTCTGGCACTCCCACCATGGCTGGCGCTCCGCCAGCTCCTCTTCCCCCAGTGCGAACACCAGCCAACTGGTCTTGCACACCAATTTTGTTCTACCCTCCCTAACCTCCTGGGATTTCCCCAAGTCTTTCAGCCAGACCTTTCCAAAAGAATGTAGTTGCGCCATTCAGGTGCAGTCGCCACAACCAGCATTCCCCAACCTCTTCCCTTGACAAGTTCTCTTCAGAAGTCCAGGGGTTGTTTTCCAACCCATGGACTCCAAGCTCACAACAGGGCATGGGACCACCAAGGGCCCAGGGAGCCGCGTCAAGCTTCAGGCGCTCCCAGAGATGCACAGGATACAGACTCTCTGCTTACAGAGCCGCTGCCGAAGTATACACAACGGTGCCTGCAGGTGCTCGGAAGGCCGAAAGCGCAGCCAAGTGGGGGCTGCTCGCTGTCACACTGGGGCCCAGCAAAGCTGGAATCTGATGCCTGCTGCATGAACCCAATGAGCAGCCTCACCCGTGTTTGGGGGGGAAAAGAGCTGGTAGAGCACAGCTTCTCTTCCCCCGAGTGCAGGCGAGTCTGCTCATTGGTTTGCAGGGCAGGCGGCAGATTCTGGCTCTGCAGGGTGCAGGAGCAAAAGCGTGCAGCCCTGGCTTGGGTGCTGCTGGGCTGCACTTTCAGCCTGCAACGTGTGGCCAGCAGGAGGAGGCGCCGCTGCTGTGTAAGGTAAGAGTGGCTGGTGGTAGGGCTGGAAGCCAGGCTGAGCGAGCCAAGTGAGCTTGCAGTCCCCGAGAGGAGTGGGACATGTGGGGTGGGCTGGATTGTCACTGCACCTGCTTATGCCCAGAGCGAAGCATTGGTCAAAGGTTGGTGCACCAGCAGCAGGCTGGGCGGCTCGCTATTCTGCGGTTCTGCCAGAGGCATCTCTGCCGAGCCCTGCTCTGGCTGCCTGAGGGGACGTGGAGGGAGTCCGTTTTAAAGTCAGCTCCCGCGCCCATGCTGTGGCTGTGGCAGAGGAGGGGGCAGCCAGTGCCCTTTGCACAGATGGGAAAGTGGAAGCATCCACCTCTTGGTGCGGCCCTGTTTTTCCTGCACAAGAGCCCCCGGCAGCAAAGGTACTTGCTGGGAGTAGAGAGCTCTGCCATGATCAGCCATTAGGAGTGGCTGGTGGTGAGGCATGGCTGCCTGTGGACCACTCCTAATGGCAAGTTCCCCCCCCCACCCTCCCCCCCATTTCACATGTTTTAAACCAGGCCTAAATTTTTTTGGGGGAGGGGCTCAATTTAACCTTATGACTAGATAACATGCTGGGTCTTCCTTTTAGGGGAGGCCGTATTGTTGGAGAAACACAGTAGGAAAATTTGCTAAAATGACCCTGCTATTATTAATCTTTCCTTGCTCATCTTTTACTATTTTTTCCTGAATGAAATTAATATGAGAGAAATAGTGGATTGTTTATAGCATTGCTAAAGAGCAATGTAATGATTCCCTGAAATTGATTTGCCTTTTTGCTGTTCAAGCCAATGGCTTATTTTGTGATGATTGATGTAATGTATTTATTTCTGGAAGAGCCCGACTAACTTCAAGACCTTTTCTCTGGAGTAAATAACTGGAAGCTGCAAACAAAACCCACGAGTCAGCAGATGTACTTATCCTCCATCGGGATTAATTTGCATTAAAGCAGGGAATCAATTAGCGCTGTTTTGGATATTTCAAAATTATAGAAGCTGGTGCCTTAGGACAACTTTCAATGTGCTAAATGTACACAAGCAAACAAACTGCATAAATCTCACTTTCAGTTTGAAAAATTCATCAAAAAAGGATGAACTCAAATTATGTAAGACAGGCACATTTGAGAATGATCACAATGTCTAGAAAGACTCACTTTGGCTTTCACTTTATCTATTGCTTATGGAATCAACAAGGGGTTAGCTGAGCAATTATGAGACAAAGAGCTTTGGCTTGCTCTACTTTAATGTCTGGTTTCTTTGCTAGCTATAATAAAAATGCCAAAGATGAAGATCTGATTCCTTTCTGGACTGCAAGCAGTCGGAAGGAAAATGATGTACCTAACATACTAATTTTGCTTTGCATGATGCAAATATAGAGAGGGCAGAAGATCTTCTGTGTCTCCTAGCCATACCCAGTGCTATACATTCTGGAATATTGTTACCTATATTAAAAACTTCCCAGACAAGATTCTACTTCCCCAGTGACTGGATTGACACATAATTCCTTGAAGCAATAGTATCCCTTCATGCACAGTGTAGTGTGTTTGTGAATGAGCTCTAGTGGTTGGTTCATACTGGACTGCAGTATTGCAATCTAACTCTGCCCACATCTTGGAGTTCAATCCTGATGGAACGCAAGGCTGACTCAGCCTTCCATCCTTCTGAGGTCAGTAAAATGAGGACCCAGATTGTTGGGGGCAATATGCTGACATTGTAAACCGCTGAGAGAGGTGCAGTCTAAGTGCTGTTGATACTGCTATTAATAAAACACCATGATAGCTCTAAATAAATGTGTTTGTTAGAAAAAATAGATTCTTAATTTAACAAGTGACAAAATTAAGCATTTTATTGTTACCTGAAAGGCATCCTAATGTTCATTCTTTCAGCATATTTGCAGAGTGTGTCCCAAGGACAATGAATTTTTACAAACATAATGTCATTGTTTGTAACAGCTGGCTGCAAAAAAGAAACAATGTAACAGGCACAAATCTTTCAGATTCAGGTGCATTCTCTTTATTTTCTTCTTAAAAAGTTCACATTTAGTTACATAAGTGTATGGTATTTAAACTGTCTACTTGGACAGAAGAATACATACAGGAATACAAATAACCTGTATGCATTCTTTGGTCAAAACAAGAGAGGAATTTTGGCTTACCTGGAACCTAGCTAGGATTGCAGTTTGTCAAAAAAACAGAGTTAATACACTGGTTCAAAAGCTTCATGGGTCTTATTCCATAAAGTCATAAGTTATTTTTTTTGACTAATCTTAATAAATTACAGAGCAATCCTTCAGACAAAGGTGTTAAGAGGGGAGTGTTGGCTAGTTCGAAGGCATAGATCCAAGCAATTCTACATGCTCAAGAAAACTGCATATATCATTTAATATTAGAGGTATGTTCTGCCACAAATCAGATCTTTTGAAGGCTGGGGAAGGAAGATCTTTCAGTTTCCAGGCTTCTAGTTCATGCTACCCTCACAAGGCTAAGGAGAGGACAGTAGTCACTCCCCAAATCTACCTCTCCACTCCACAAATCCTTGTTTTTATTTTATACTGCAAAGCAAGGGGCTTTAAACTTGGCAAGTTCAAGACTTGTGGACTTCAACCCCCAGAATTCTTAAGCTAACATGACTGGAGGAGGAATTCTGGGAGTTGAAGTCCACAAGTCTTTTTTATATATATAAAATTTTTATTTGGGTTTTCACAAAACATAATACAAGTAAAATTTCTTTTTTTGAGAGTAGCATGGTCCCGGGTTATTCCTTTATCATACAGACCCAAACTTAATTTCATGTTCGTCTTTGTGTTCTCTTCCATATCTCATTACTATTTTAACATTTTCTCAATAATTTTTCCCTTCTCTTAGTTTTCTCAATCTTACTTTTAATTATCTCATTCCTTTCAAAATTCAATTATGTATATCTTTTTCTAAGTTTCAATACCTTTCTAGTCATCATATTTATATGTTTGTCTGTCCTGTTTCAATTTCATCCAGTTTGAGCTTCTTCGGCGACAGACCAAAATCTGCAATTGTGCACAGTTTCAATCTGTGCTCGCCACTGGAGCGCCCCGAGCTAGCTGGTTTTGAGGCTAAGCCACCGTGTAGAGATGGTGAAGTGAGGAGAGATTGCCAGCAGGGTTGACAAGAGCCGCATCTCTCCTCCCAGCAGGCCATTACTCCCTTTCCCGAAGTTGCAGCAGTGGTCAGAAATGGCCACCTCAAAGAAGAACTCAACTGGAGAAGAATGTGCAGGAGGAAGATAAGAAGAGAAAGCTTTTAGCTGACTGGGTCGAACTGGAAAAACAACAAAACAAGGTATTCTGGAATTTGAATTATAAAGAACAACACTGTTCCCAAAGAAGACTTTGAAGCTGCGAATGAGAGAGGGAAGGGAAAGGATTTGGTGTTTTTTTTCCTTTCCTTTCCCTATATTGACAACTAAGAGATTTAAGCAAGAAATCAGAAAAAATCCACTTTGACAGAAACAGGTATTTAAGCTGAAAATAAAATGTGAAAGGGAGAATAAGGATTTCTGGATTCTCAAAAACTATTAAAAGAAGGAAAAAAAAACAAAAGGGTGGGATCTGGAAAAAGGGAGGAGACGACCTGGAAGTGAAAGGAATTAACAGTGAAACCTGAACAAGATTCCTAAAAGATATATTTTAACTGAAACTTTGTAACAAGATAAGAGAATCCCAGGAAGAGAAAGTGGAAAAAAGAAGCAAGAAGAAACAGCTTTGAATTATTTGGATTACTTGGTGATTTTTGGATTTTTGGCTATTGGATCTAAAGGACTAAAATTAATTGGGTGGTTGTTTAACAGTTTTTAAAATGGAATCACTCTTGGAAGAACTGAGAAGGGAACTTAAAAAACAGAAAGAAGATGCACAAGAAGGAAGAGGTTCTTTTGGCTTCGTATTTCAATTTGTAGAAATGGAGATTCTGAACTATGAGAAACAACAAGAAATGTCTGTAGAACAAGAAGGGCGGGACAAAGAAGAAGCCATCTTCAATGACCAAGTATTTCTATGTGTGGAAAAGAAAGGAAAGGGGGGAAAGAGAAAGATCTGAAAACACAACCTAAAAGACACAACCTAAAAAAAGAATAGTTTGAAAAGTAATTATAACATTAGGAAGAAACAGAAGAGACGACTACAGAAGAGAGAATCAGAATTAGAGAGAGAAGGGGTCAAAAAGGGAAGGGAGAAGAAGAGGGAGAAGAGGGAAAGGAAAAGAAATTATAAAGAACAGAACCAGGACATAGAGAAACAGGGAAAACATACAAGACACAGAGATAATGGGTAAAATTTTAATTGAAAGGGGGATTCTGCAAAGGTACATAAGATAATATTGTTATATTAGAAATAGATATGAACTTTGAAAATATGAAACAAGTGTGCTTAAAATGATAGATAAAATACTCATTGTAATGGAATGGAATGTTTAATAAATAAATGAAATAAAAGAGAATGAGAGAATGAAATTAAGAAAGGAGGGGAACATTTTAATTATTATAAATGTGTTATAAAAATTTAAGTGAAGAGGAATATGAAAGAAACATGAAAAATTATGGAAATATTATAAGTGTTCCTAGAAGTATGATATCCTATTGAAAAGGAATGTTAAAGATGTCAAAGATTATAACTAACATTAATGATAGAGCTGAAATGGAATAGAATAAGTATTTTATTTATTATTGTTGTAGATATATTTCCTCTTTAAGAACTTAGTGTGTATTTTAAGAATGTACCAAGCAGAATTCAACTAGAAGTTATGTGTTATACTGAATGTTACAATTGTAAAGGCATAATTGAAGTTTAAATAAGAGTTGAATGGATAAAAATTAAAAGATACAAAGGTGTCATACTCCAATTAGTAACTACAGGGGAAAATTTTGTTTGATGAAGTCCACAAGTCTTAAAGCTGTCAAGTTTGAAGACCCCTGTCGCAGAGCAATCGACAATCTGACATTTTATTTTCTCTGCTTTATGATTGCTCTGTTGTATTTATGATGAAGTTGAATTTATTTGATAAGAAGGACATCATTTTTCCCCAAGTTTATTTAAGGCATAAATAATACTTTAAAATCTCACTGCCACTAGCCCAAAAATGTCATTTTCCTTAGATGGTAGAGGAGCTTATAAATTGCCTTTCACTTTCTCAGAAGTTTAGTTGATACTGAACAATTTGAGACAAATACTGTTATGATCAGATCAAACAGTAAGTTGTTTCTCCTTAAAGAATTCCATCAGCAAAACTCCTCCATATTCATTTACATAATTTTTTTAGCTTTTTAGTCAGAGTACTAGTTTCTTTCTTTTACCCCCTTTTAAAAAAAATATTTATTTCCTTTTTTCCTCCTTCCTTTCCCTACTTTTTACATTATCTCTCAAGCTGCCCATGTTCCTAATCCTCCCTCTTTTCTACTCTTCAGGGTCTTCTACTGTTTCTTTGAAGGTAAGGCCCAGTTAATCCTGCAACCAGTTCAGTAAGATGCAAAATATCTAATGGATTTTCCTCACAGTAGCAGCCATTTTGAGCAAATATAAAACACTACCCACCTCTCTTTCTAACATTAATCCTTCCGCTCGTAAATTCTTTTCAAAGGTGCTTCTTTTTTCAATTTGAGGACTGGACTTTTTGTAGACTAGAATGTAATCAATACGTTTTTTGCCATCTTTGAAGAATAGACCCGATGTTGCCAATGCAGACATGTCACTCTGAAAGAAAAAGGGGATATATAATGGACTCTTAAACATAGGAACACAGTCCAGGCAATGATGAAAAACATGGGATGTATTTTTAGACATATCAGTTTCTTTTTATCTCTAAGAAGTATATCCAAGATAGAAGAGAAACCTAGAAGAAAATATTTATTGCTCATTCTCAAATCTTTTTAAACAAATTGTTCCCAAATTTAGATAAAAATGATCAGGATATTGGTGACATTCAGTCCTGTAAATCTATGTAATTCCTCCCTTATCAGGGGGAAGATATGGGGCTCAATAAGTAGGTTGACAGTATAAAGTGAGTCACAAGGGATTTTTTTTTTTGCAAGAATTTTGAGAACTTTTGTTGCTTTGCTTAATTATTTTGATTTATAATCCATGTGTCTCATAAAGGATCAGTACTAATATAGGAGAACTCCTCTAATGTTATCTCATAATACATCTTAATAGGTTGGATTAAAGACCAGTGACTAAGGAAAAATGATTCCACGATAAAGCAGAGATTTTAAACCCCCGACTCCCTAATTGAGGTTTAACCAATACATCTCTTTTTAAATGTGTTAAGCATAAACTTATTAAAGTAGCTTTACTATCAAAAGCCAAAATATCAAACATACAATCCAAAATAGCTGGGTGAAAACAAGTGGAACAAATTGGAAATTAAAGAATTATTCATATTAGAATTGTTTTATTAAAAATTAAATCACTATGTTAAGTCTATTTTCTGACTATATGTTATTATTTTAATCTTTCCTGCCTCAAAACAGCACAGTTAATGTTGTTCAGTTTTGGAAAAGGCAGCATGGACTGTTATCCAGACATCAATGGCAACGTTTTGAATTCTAATCCATCCTTCCCTGCAGTCCCAGCGGCCTTGAAGCTGCTTAGCTTTGGCATCATTTGCCTTTCCTCACAAACAAGGGCAACTGTGATGCACATTAAAGAAAAATTAAATCTTCAATCATGTAGCTGTGGCTGCCCTCTGACTTTTATGACCCTCCCTGTGGATATCACTGCTCAGAAACCAGTGCAAGATATTCCACAGAGACAATCTCCATGAATATTTTTTAAACACATTGTCCTCTCCTTTCCCAAACATTAAATCCTACCCTTGAGAAACACCTTTCATGGTTTTGAGGCCAAGGCTGATGACTTCCACTTTTGCTGTGGCTCGGAAAATTGGAAACAAAACAAACATGACAAGACACAAGAAAGTCATCAAAATTCTGAACTCAAATGCTGCAGGTTGCATTTATTTCCATTTCAGAAGTATTTATAGCCTTTGTTTGACATATGCAGCAATAACTATATTCCTATATGGATACATGAAATATACAAGAACAGAAAAGGGACAAGAAGAAAATAGATTTGGTATCTATCCAGGTGCAACTTCTCCTGATTTATCGACTCTAATACATTATTTTGTCCATTATGAATAGAATATCTGGGAGCAACAACACTATAATATTGTGAGGTGGAAGCAGATAAAAAACCACCAAAAGATTTGTTGATCCAAGGAAAACAAGGTTTTATTCACGTGTCTGCAGAGATGGGTTCCCTCAGGCATTGAAGGAACCCAGAGCAAAATTCAGGCAGAATTTTTATACCCTAACTGTCCGCCCCCTCGTACGAGGGCTTGGCTCATATTCTTTCTGTTTTCAAATTGACACATATATTTCGAAGCTTCATACTAGCTCCCTATCTAGCAAAAGCAGTTACACGGTTTCTGACATCGCAGCACTTTATTACAATTCCCCATTGTTCTAGCCTTATCTTGTTTTTTTCTCTTGTGCACAAACTGAGTTTGAGACACACTTCCTTGTTTAATTCAATGGGTCATCCAACATGACTTTGGTTCTGCTCACAATATCCATTAATAAATAGTAACATCAGATCCTACTAATAGAGGAGAAATAGGTTCAGCATTTCTCTCTTTTGTTTCTAGTCTTATGCTTCAGATGAACCTGATTCAGAATGACAGAAAAGTGCAATATTCTTGGTAAGTGGAAATCATGAGCAAGTACTATGTTGCACATATCATAATTCTGTTATCAGTAAAGTTGATGTTTAACAGTATGGAGGAAATGTGGGAAGAATATAATTATCTCTATAAATATTATACACCATCCCTGAGCTCTCTTTTCAAGCAGAAAATGTAAACCTACAACAGGATAAGTGATTTGCTTTTGTTGAGATTCCAACTTGTCAAGTTATAATTAACTTTCTGGTTAATTACTTATTTACTTGATAAATATCCCATTCTCTATTTTCCCTTCATTAGGGATCCCTCTCCTGTCCTTATACTCACTCAATCAGAAATCAATGGCCACCATTTACACACAGTCCTTGCTGAATTGTTTTGTATCACCCCCAATGTAAATTTGTTTCTCCTAATTTTTAGTTTTTCTAAAGGATATGTATGGGATATGTTGAGAGAGAGATAGCATAATTCTAATCCCCAAACTTGGGAATTCTATAAATTTTCAATATTTCCTTCTTGATGCTTCTTCACCTCATTAGAACCCACATAATGAATCAGGTCACTATTAGTCGTTGGCAGCTTGTCCTATTCTTGTTCTCTCCAGACACTTTGAACTACAGTTCCTAGAAGTTCAGACTTGGAAGATGAAAGTATGTACTTGAAGTTTGAATTAATGAATATTCTACAACCAGTCTGCAGTTCCACTATTACTTTATATGTGTTCTGAACAAACAACAGAGAACCAAAGGCAACAGACTCTGATGATTTAAAGATGCATTAATTCAGATGGTATCACCTGTCTGACCTTCTAGGAGATTAAAAAAAAATATTGTTTGTTGGGTTTGGTTAGGACTTAGGCAGGTTATTACCCGGAAATACCAGGACTATAGCTAAACTGGGAATTCAAAGCCCTGGCAAATGTATATACTGCTGTCCAAAAAGCTGCACATATATCTCTATGATGTACCCAGAATTCTAGCTTCATTCAGCAACTTTATTTTTTTAGTGGTCACTTTTAAAATATGGAATTAAAATTGCCTCATGAGAACCAATGTCCCTTTTATAGAATGGATCACAGTTCTACATAAATAAGTTCAAGATATCAAGCTTTATTTCTGACTGTGTTGTCACCGACAGGCCAAAGGAAGATGTATTGCATAATAGTTCCTTTGCTGGCTGGCACTCTATCAAGCTCATTGTAGCCATTTGTTGTCCTGTGTTTTTATATTTTTTTGGTGAAAGGCAAAGAACTATCTTCATAAAAGTTATCCCTTCTATTCTCCACTTTTCTACCAGTCAGCTTGAAATAAAAGAACGTGCTGCTCAGCTTGTTCTTCTGTAATATTTGAAGTCATTTATTCATCACCTTAACTGACCACCCAAGATAAGACAAGAAAATAAGATTGGAAAAAATCAAATGCAAACAGTTTAATCTATATATTGAGCCTGTTGCAGTTCATTCATGTCATGATATTAATCAGGAGTGGGCAATTTTTTGGAAGCCAAAGGCCAGACATTCTTTAGGTGGGTAACTAGATGGATAAGATTCATCAAGAGAAACAATACTGCAAACTTTATGGGGTCTTGACACACACCTTGCTTTTTCTGCCTCTTACATTTTTCAGGGAGATGAAGTCTATTTTAGCATATCTTTGAACATTGTGTCACTTGGGGGAAGTCATAATTTGGAAGAGAAACTATGGGAAAACTGTTTAATTTTATTAGGAAATGTTTTTGGCTCTTGTAAATAATTGTAGACATTTTCCTGACAAAAGCAATCATCAGTAGCAACCCAACATTTCAGCCAGCATGATAAATGCCTGTCTGACCTTGAGATAACTGCTGAAGTGCTTGTCTCTTCAAAAGGTAAGACTGGTTGACCATTCCCATCCTATTGACTGAAGAAATATAATAATATAATGAAATGATGCAATTTCTGGATTCCTGACTTTGCCAAGAGAAATCACAGTACCAAGCGATGTGCAGCCAAATTGTTCACAAGGAACTTACTAGGACACAACAAGTCCTAGTGGGTATGAGTCAAGTATACTAAAACAATTGGTGTTCTGCCACCTTGAAGGGAAAAGAGTAATGGCAAGAAAATAATTAGCAAATAAATTAATTTAATAAGGGTTTAGATAATTCTACCTTCCAATAATAAGGGACTTTCATGCATTTCTTTTGGCATATTTCTTGCAGAGCAGAATTACACACCAGCAATAGGTGCCATAACCCATCACTCAAGCAAGCTGGCATGAAATTCTGTTGAATCGGAGAACAACTTGGAGAGGTTAGTCAGACATGAAGTAAACCTAGAAAATAGAAAAAGCTTGAAAAAGAAACTCAGATTGACTTCTCCCTTAACCATTAGAGCAGTGTTTCTTATCCTGACCAACTTTAAGATGTGTGAACTTCAACTCCTAGAATTCCCCAGCCATTATGGCTGGTTGGAGAATTTCTGGGAACCAAAATCCACACATCTTAAATTTGCTAAAGTTATGCATTAGAACAGGAGAGAGAGGGAGGAAAAAAAACCTCAACTTGTTATTACTGTCATCTCTCTCAACAGTTCCAGACTGTTTTTAGTTCTAGGGACAAGGGTTCCCTTGAAGGACTGACACATTCTGGGGAAGGTTTGTTTCCTCTCTGGATGGAGGAGGAACAGAGATAAACTCCTAGTCTTATCCTTGCAATGAATCCGTCTCTAGCAGTATTGATACAGATAACTGAGGATCTCAATATCACTGAAATAAATTTCTTAAGATAGCCTTACCTCTTACCCCACTCATGCTAGCTGCCCTGCTTAGCCCACAAAGAGAACATCAGCTCTGGGTACAGACCCAAAAGGCTGAAAGGAGGAGGACTTTTCCCAATATGTTGTGCAAATCGCACTGCTTATTAGCATCATATTCCCTTGATATGTCAATCATTTGCAATTAGATCTGTTAGGTACTGGCTGTGAGTTAACAGAGGCTGAGACCATGTTTACTAATGGCTTTACCCAAAGGGATTTAATGATGAAAGAATCCATTTTCATGAACATCAGACCTTGTCACATTTGATCTTGAATGTCCTATTTTGCTAGGTGTATCTTTCTATGTTGTTCTTCCAGTCCTGGCTGGTATGTGGGGTTTGTTTCTTGGAATTTTAATCCTCTGCTTCATCCTGACCATATCTTTGCCTTGCCTGTCAGCCTTCAAGATCTTATACTATTGCTTTGCATCTTTCGACTTCCATAAGTAACGGGGGGAGGAGGGGAAAGTCTGGGAAGTGAGCTGGAGGTGTTAAATTCTTCTGCTGTGTAAATGGGGGGGGGAAGCATACAATAGAGTTAGGTTTCTATTTCTTGCTTAGCTTTCTTTTCTCTGCACAACTGCAACCCGTTATCAAAATATGCCAAGGTCAACGGACAGAGGCCTCATCATCACCTGAAGATGCCCACATGATCATATTCACAACTTCTAATTGGAAGTGTCATCTGAACACTGAACACTGGGATCATTTCCATCACTTTGTATATGTGAATTGCGCACCTAATTTCTCAGATTCAGAATTCTTTGGTTGCTACCACTTCACTTTCAGTAAAATATGTCTTTTCTCTAAATTAAAGAGTCTAAGTATTTCTTTCCTGGATTTTGAATGGAGCTCCACCTGACATTATTCTGAATCTGACCCCCCAGCCCACCCGGAGAGAATACCCAATTTTCTTCTGAGGGGGCCTGGACATCATGTCATCTTCAAATAGTGACCAAGAGGATCTGGGATCCATTGGAGGGCAAGATTCTGTGCTGGTGCAGGAGGCCCAATCGCTAGCAGAGCTCAGTTTGGAAGAGGATCCAGTGGTGAAGCCCAGATGGTCGGTGGGAGTTGGTTGGAAAAATCTGGAGGAGGACCCTCCCCCTGGGGTCACAACTACCCACCGGCGTGGAAAAGAGGAGCCTTGGCAAGAGAAGGAAAAGAGGGAAATCTTGCTGGATCAAGCCAGGAGACTCCTTAATGAAGCCTTTGAACAACCTCAAGCTGCACAAAGGTATGAAGGGGGAGGGGAAGTAGCCCCAGCCAGAAGAAGCAGAGAAACTCCCTCTCCCATAAATCAACCCGATCCAGGAGCAGCCCCAGGGCCTTCAGCGGGAGGTGTGATTCCTAGAAGGCATAGAGCTCCTAGGCTGCCTCCATTAGAAGTAAAATACGGGGGGGATTCCAAAACCTTGGGATTTTTCTTAGCTCAAATTTGGAGCCATATGGAAGAATATGGGGAGGATTTTCCCTCAGAAGCAGCCAAAGTGAGGTGTGTTACCAGGGTTCTGGAGGGAATAGCGGCAGAGTGGATGGTGACCTTGCATAATGATAATGCTCCTCAGCTGCTGAATTATAACCTATTCATGGCTGCACTGCGGGTTAGGTTTGAGGACCCATTGGCAGAGCGCAAGGCCCGAATTAGGATGAAAGCCATAAAACAGGGGCGGAGGTCTGTGGCTGACTACACCCAAGAATTTAGACAGTTAGCCGGCCATTTCCGAGGCTGGCCCCAAGAAGCCCTGATAGAATTGTTTAAAGATGGTTTAAATGAAGATGTGTACCAGAGATGCACTGCTAGAAGAGACCCCAATGATTTGCAGATGTGGTACTTGCTGGCAGAAGAAGTGGAGATTGATTTAATCCGAAGTAAACGGCAGGGAGGTTATGGGTGGAGCAAGTTTTCCCCCCTATGTCCTCAAGAGGCTCCTAAACCTCAAAAGGGAGGAGTGGCAGCAAGACCCAACCCCTCAGCCTGCTTTCGATGCGGGAAAGAAGGTCACCGGGCTGTGAACTGCAGAGTCAAGTTGGAGCCAAAGGGGGCACCAAAGGAAGGAAAGAAACCTGAAAAGTCCCCAGCGAAGCCTCACGAAACAGCACTAAAGTCGAAAAAGACGGCAGAGGTTGCCCCTCCCGCAGGAGAGGAATCAGAAGACCCAGTGACCCCTGAGGAGGAGGATTCTGACTCAGAAGACGACTTCCTGGTAAGTCCAAGCATGGGTCCTATGACCATTCCGGTGAAGTTGAGGGTACCCAATTCAGGGGTCGAAGGGGAAATGCTAGCCCTGTTAGATTCTGGGTGCACAAGGTGTATAATCAACACGGAAGTAGTGAAGAAAATGGGCCTAAAGCTAAAACCTTTGAAGATGCCCATTTCCTTTTGCCAACTAGATGGATCAGTGGCTGGAGGTTGCCCCGCCCGTTTTGTCACGGAACCTATAGAAATGGTCATGGGATAGCATGATGAGACCCTGCGTTTTATTGTGGTCCGTGGGATGGAGCAACCATTAATACTGGGATTGCCCTGGCTCCGGAAATGGAACCCCCAGGTTAACTGGAGAAAGGGGTTGTTGCACATACGCACAAAGCAGCGACTGAGAGGAGGGGCCAGATCCCAGCCGAAGCCTGAGGACCTAATTGAAATAGCTTCCACAGGTACTGAGCCCATGAAAGATGAGGAGAAAATTCCCAACGAGTATTGGGATTTAAAAGAAGTGTTCAGTGAGAAGGCCTCAGATGAGCTTCTGCCTCATTGGCCAACAGACTGTGCTATTGAGATTTTGCCTGGGGTGAAGCTCCCGAAACCAAAGTTGTACTCAATGACCCCATGGGAATTGGAAGAGCTAAGATTGTTTATAGATAAAAATCTGGAACGTGGTTTCATTCAACCTGCTAGACCCCGAGTAGGGGCCCCAGTGTTGTTCTGGGAAAAGAAAGATGGTTCCAAATGCTTGGTGATGGATTACAGAAATTTGAACGCTATTTCTGTGGAAAACGTGTACCCCCTTCCTTTGATGAAGGACATGTTGGCCCATTTAGCGAAGGGAAAGATTTTCGCGAAGTTGGATATGAGAGAAGCATACTACCGAATTCGAATTAAGAAAGGGGATGAGTGGAAGACTGCTTTTAACTGCCCGATGGGTTGCTTCCAATTCAACGTTCTTCCTTTTGGTTTACAAAAGGGGCCCCAGCTGTATTCATGCAAATGATCAATCAAGTGTTACATGAACATTTATACAGGGGGGTTCTGGTTTATCTTGATGATATCTTGATGATATCCTTATCTACACGGAAACTCTGGATGAACATGTGAAGTTAGTGCGGTCGGTTCTACAAAAACTGTGTGCCGCTAAGTTGTATGCTAAATTGTCAAAGTATGAATTCCACCAAGACAAAATTGACTATTTGGGATATCGCATTTCCTCTGAAGGCACAGAGATGGATCCAGAGAAGGTGCCTGCCGTTCTGGAATGGGCTCCACCACACACCAGAAAACAACTTCAAAGCTTTTTGGGATTTGCAAATTTTTACTGGCAATTCATCCCGACATTTGCTAAGATAGCAATGCCCATTACAAATCTCTTTTAAAAAAAAGAGGTGGTGAAGCCAAGGCCAGGAAAGCCGCTGGAGTGGTCCATGGAGTGCCAAGCAGCTTTTGAAAAGCTAAAACGACTGTTTGCTAAAGAACCAGTGCTGAAGCACCCGGATATGGACACTCCTTTCGTGATTCAAGCCGATGCAAGTGATGTGGCTATTGGAGCGGTGTTACTTCAAATCAACGAGAAAGGGACCTTACAGCCTTGTGTGTATACCTCCTGTAAGCTGTCTGAAACAGAGAGAAGATGGGCCGTCTGGGAGAAAGAAGCTTTTGCAGTTCGTTGGGCCTTACTGACCTGGAGACATTTTCTGGAAGGAGCAAAACACCCATTTGAGGTATGGACTGATCATAAGAATTTGGAAGCCTTAAAAACGCCCCGGAAACTGTCCCATAAACAAGTTTGCTGGGCCCAGTACTTCAAGCGATTCAATTTCTCATTGAAGTACATTCCAGGCGGGAAGAACATCATGGCGGATGCTCTCTCTAGACAACCCCAATATAATAGTATGCACCAGGAGGTGATAAGCCCAATTGTCTCAGTCAAACAGCCGCCCCAGTGATCACCAGAGCCCAAAAGAAGAACCAAGAAGTGGTTTTATCGAATGACCTAACCGAACAATTAAAAGAAGCTTTAAAACTGGACGAATGGTTCCTGGCTCATTCAAGTGACTATACAATTAGAGATGGCTTGGCTTGGGTGGGGGCCAAGTTGTATGTGCCACAGGTGCTGATGGGCCAAATACTACAACAGGCTCATGATTCTAAAGCAGCTGGCCACTTTGGATTTGTGAAGACCTTACATCTGGTTAAGCGGCAATTCTGGTGGCCTACTTTAAAGAAGGACATTGAAGCTTATGTAGCTAGCTGTCCAATTTGTGCTTCGGCAAAGAGAGCTCCTGGTAAGCCAATAGGATTGTTACAAAATGTAGCTAGACCAACGACTCCCTGGAAAGAAATCTCTATGGACTTTATAGTAGAATTACCTGAAAGTGGTGGAAACACGGTCATCTGGGTAGTGACTGATTTGTTTTCCAACCAAGTACATTGCATACCTTGTTCCAAGATTCCCTCTGCTAAGACGCTGGCTAAACTGTTTATTTCACATATCTATAGGTTACATGGCGTTCCGGAACGCATAATCTCTGACAAAGGGGTCCAGTTTACCTCAAATTTTTGGAAAGAGTTCCTGAAGTTAATAGGCTCCACCCAGGGGTTAAGCTCCACCCACCACACACAAACTAATGGGGCCTGTGAGAGGGCTAACGCAGTGTTAGAACAATATCTTAGATGTTACATAAATTATCAACAAGATAACTGGTCCGAATTACTACCGGTTGCCGAAGTGGCATATAACAACTCTGTACACAGTAGTACTGGATTTACTCCATTTAAAGTGGCTTTGGGACAAGATTTCGTTCCCATACCTGAACTTCCTCGTGAAAAACCTAACATCCATTCGTTGGATGAATGGATAACTCAACTCCAACTTAACTGGCCAGTGACACACAAACATTAGATGAGGCCCATGAAGCTCATAAGAAATTTGCAGACAAGAAAAGGTCCCCACAGAAAGAATATAAAGTGGGTGACAAGGTTTTTCTGTCCACCAGATACCTGCAGAAGTCAAAGAAGCTTGGTCCTAAGTATATTGGTCCTTTTACGATTGAACGGATTATAAATCCTGTAACAGTCCAGCTGAACTTACCCAAAACTCTTTGACGAATTCATCCGGTTTTCCATTTTAGTTTGCTAAAACCTGAACGTACTTCTGATCTAAGACCCATCCAAGCTGACCCTCCCATACCAATACTGATTGAAGGTGAACAGCATTTTGAAGTTAAAGAAATTCTGGACTCTCACAAGTGGAGGGGTCGACTCCAGTATCTTGTAGCCTGGAAACATTTCCCTTCTTCGCAAGCCGAATGGGTCAACGAAACCGACGTTAAAGCCCCTAACTTGATGAAAGCATTTCGTTCCAAGTATCCTGATAAGCCTTATGAGTGTATTGTTTTGTAATTGCTGAATGATTAATAATTGTCTTTATATTTTCTCCTCTCTCTCTTCTAGGACTGATGGTTTTCCTTTTTCTAGGAGGGCCGAATGTCAGCCTTCAAGATCTTCTACTATTGCTTTGCATCTTTCGACTGCCATAAGTAACGGGGGGAGGAAGGGAAAGTCTGGGAAGTGAGCTGGAGGTGTTAAATTCTTCTGTTGTGTAAATGGGGGGGGGAAGCATACAATAGAGTTAGGTTTCTATTTCTTGCTTAGCTTTCTTTTCTCTGCGCAACTGCAACCTGTTATCAAAATATGCCAAGGTCAATGGACAGAGGCCTCATCATCACCTGAAGATGCCCACATGATCATATTCACAACTTCTAATTGGAAGTGTCATCTGAACTATTGGGGGTGGGAACATTTCCATCACTTTGTATATGTGAATTGCGCGCCTAATTTCTCAGATTCAGAATTCTTTGGTTGCTACCACTTCACTTTCAGTAAAATATGTCTTTTCTCTAAACTAAAGAGTCTGAGTATTTCTTTCCTGGATTTTGAATGGAGCTCCACCTGACATAGCCCTTTGAATCAAACTTTGACTCTTTTGGCTTAGACTAAATCAAGTTAACCATCTTGTAAATAATCAGAGATTTAAGGCTTCCTGAAAGTTGGCAGATCAGGGCAGTGGATCCTCCAATGAAATGCCATTCAGTTATTTTTTTTGCCTCTTTTGGGATCCCATTAGATTGCTGTTTGGCTTTGTCTACATTTCAACTGTTTCCTAAGAAGAACTGTTTTCAATTTTATTCTCAAATCTACTGTTAATTCACAACTGATTTTATTTTAGTGTGACTGATATTCAGCATCACTTGGAAATAGGTTCCATTGTAAAAAACAGAGGAGGGGGGTTTGCCTTGTGTAGATATATGATTATTTGTGGCAAATCCTTCATTAATGAGAAACTACAGAGCGTACAGGTGACAAGTGGGGAATGTTATTGTTTTAAATGTGACTGTTGTGGCACATTTTGTCCAGCAGAGGGTATTGCCCAGGATAACATATCAAATCTCTGCATGAGACAATACTGCTGGAAATGACATCTCATGCTGACTTTCCTTATAATTGCTTTCAATAAAATATAGAAAACCTATGCTAATGTGTCACATTTTGTAAAAAAAAAAAAAAAAGGCAATTGTTAAGCATATATCTCAGTTAAGTTCACTCCCAGTAGCATAGTCAAAAGACCCTTTGACAGTAAGATTCTAAATTCTTGCTAAGATTCTTCATTTTATTATGCAAATTATGTGGTCAAGTGCTACAACTGAAAATATGATTTAGGAACTTCCTCTTTCTCAATTTTACCCATCAGTGGACCAGTCCAATAAAGTATTTTATCACTGATTAAAGTACTATTTCATGAGACACAAATTGTAATATGCCTTGGGTTGTGGGTGGGTTGGGTGGGATTCAAATTTTTAACAAATGGTTCCGTGGGTGTGGCTAAGTTGGTGGGCATGGCTTGGTGGTCATGTTATTGGCTGAGCGTGGCCAACTCAATATCACTCGCATCGAGGCACACTTTTCCTCACCTGACCTCTCATGACCGTGGGGATGCTGCAACAGTCATAAGTGTGAAAAATGGTCATAAGTCACTTTTTTCAGTGCCATTGTAACTTTGAATGGTCATTCCACAAGGCAAAGTACCAGCAAAGGAGGGGAAAAATACTCCAGAGAAGTTCCTGAGACAGGAAGTCTAGTCCTGCCAATAATGTAATAAGGGTTAATGGAGAGGCAGTTTCTGTAAGCAACACCAGAATGTTTCCTTCCTGCCTTCCTTACAGGATTAGGCCAATAATTTCTTCTAACAACCGGTTCTCTGAACTGCTTAGAATGTTAACAACCAGTTCTAGCGAATAGGTACGAACCTGTAGAATCCCATCCTTGGTTTTAACCATGCTTTGTTGAAGAAGTCACAGTGACCTGATCACACTTAGCACAAAACAGCTAAATATAATGGTTTATCAAAGCATCCTGACAAGTTTCTGGCATCACCCAGCCATTTCTTTTGTCTGAAAACCTTTAAAAACCTTTTGTGAAAATCTTTTACCACTTCTGTTGGTAGCTTTTTGACCACTTTTTATTTATTTATTTATTCTTTTTTATGCTGCCTACATCCCCTACAATGTGACTGTGGGCAGCACTCTAAGTAGTACTCGACCTTATGATATCAGATAAATTTCCCCTAATGAAGAAATCTTATATTCTCTGTGGAAATGGTGAGGGAAGGGAGCTAACTTTAAAGTGCAAACCATTGAATGCAGTTCTTTGCGAACAAATCAATCAATTCTTTCTCAAATTAGACAAAGCACATTTATCTTATCCAATTTAACCTGGTTCGATTCATTCTTGAACTGGAAAAAAAAAAAAGATAAATTAAGTCTCATTTAATAAGTTATTTTAAGATATTTGAACAAAGGAAAAGTACAGAAGCCATGCTTCCCTGTCAAACAAATAGCTGTTCAAAGGCTCTTTTTCTTCATCCAGGAATGCTGTTGCTTTAAACAGAAATAGTAATCATATTACTTTTTAATCTATGTTTCAAACTGAGAGGAAACCACATTAAATTTCAATGATACACACTCAAGGGAAGATAGAAGACATTAATCAAAGAAGTTTCTTCCTGTCAGCTCTTCTTCTAAATACTTTCCAAAGCCCAAATATAAAAAATATTGGGCAGAACTTTAAGGAAAAGAGAGTATTGTTTGATCATATCTCCTTATAATGCAAAGAATTCAAGGGGATTTTTTTTTTAAAAAAAATAAGATCAGCTTTGACAACTTGTAGAGTTTTATTACAGAATAAGCACTCCAAAATAATTCACATTTGTCTTCATGTCCAAAAGACTTAGTCTAGGAAGTATATAATTTACCATCTCATCATCAAGATGCTTGATGAAACATAGAGAAAACTCAACTAGATCATTTCAGAATTGTTTTTCAGGAAAAGCATTTAGCAATAGCACTTAGACTTATATACCACTTCACAGTGCTTTACAGCCCTCTCTAAAGCTCATGTCACACTGCCCAACGGATGCAAAAAGGACACAATGGATGAGCAAAATGTTCCTTCCGTTGTTATCTGCTCTCAAAAGGAGCAAAAATTTGCATAACCAGAGCAGATAACACGGACGTGGGGAGGACGCAGGGCGGATGCAAAGCGGATGCAGAACGGAAGCCCAGCGGATAGAAGCGGATGGGAGCGGATGGCACATCTGCTAGGCTTCCGGGGGGCCTCAGCAAAGTGGACACGGAACGGATACAGCGGATGCACAGCGGATGTGGAATGGATGAAGCGGATGCACAGCAGATGCACAGCGGAAGCCTAATGGATGCCTGGCGTTAATTGCGCATGCGGGGAGGATGCATTGCATCAGCCCTGCGGATATAATGGAAGCAGCTCGGAAGCAGCTCGCCATTCAGAGGAAAGACCTGCTGCCAGACGGATTGGCTGCCTTGCCTGCCCTGCCTGCGTGTCTGCCTGCCAGCCTTGGTGCCAGCCTTGGTGCCAGCCTTGGTGCCAGCCTTGGTGCCAGCCTGCCTGCAAGCCTTGCTGCCAGCCAGTCTGCCTGCCAGCCTTGCTGCCTGCCTTCCTGCCAGCCTTGGTTCATGTCTGCCTGCCAGCCTTGGTGCCTGACTGCCTGCAAGCCTTGGTGCCTGCCTGCCTCCCTGCCAGCCTTCCTGCCAGCCTTCCTGCCAGCCTTCCTACAAGCCTTGGTGCCTGCCTGCCTTCCTGCCAGCCTTGGTGCCTGCCTCCCTGCCAGCCTTCCTGCCAGCCTTGGTGCCAGCCTTGGTGCCAGCCATCTGCTGCCAGCCTTGGTGCCTGCCTGCCTGTCAGCCTTCCTGCCAGCCTTGGTGCCTGACTCCCTGCAAGCCTTCCTGCCAGCCTTGGTTCCTGCCAGCCTCCCTGCCAGCCAGCAACCCCACAACCATGCGGCACAGCAAGCCTCAGCCATCTGCTGGCAGCCCTTGCAAGAGGGACAGGGCTACCATCCCGCCCCCTGGCCCTCACTCTGGTTTTGCTGGGGCTTCTGCAGCACAGGCTCGCTCTTCTGGGGCTGGGGCTTCTGCGGCTTCTGCTTCTGGAGGAGCTGATGACAAGTACTCAAGCGCCAGCCACCTCCACAGCACCTGCACCCTTCACCCCTGAGACTGAGCGACCAAGAGGAGTGCCAGAGACTCATTTTTGTCTTATAGCTTGTTGTTAATAAAGTCTATTTTTGATTCACACACTTGCTTCATTTCTTTTTTTTAATAACTCTTGCTGGAAACTTTTAGAAATGGTTTAAGCCTTTGCATGCTTGTGGGATGGGTCAAGATAGCAGTGGTATGGGCAGGGATACCTTTGGGATGGGTAATAGCTGTGGGATAGATAAACCTCCAGTGCAAGCACAGTGGGACTGTATGGTCCACCCTCCCAGGTGCCACACCTATGGCTCTTTATTATCAATAACGATATAAACAATCATCCACACATGTCAACATAAACACAACTCTTTATTAAATGCCCTGTTCATTGTAGGTCCACCCAACATACATGGCAGAATCTCATCAGTGTGATGAGACAGGCTGAAGGAAGCATCCATTAAGCATTTACCATCCTGTCTTGCCACTCCACTGCTCCAGCTGTGGAGTTGCACCAGTGTTTCAGGAGGTTGCGCTGCTTCTTCCCTTCACGTGAGGCTCTGTTGGGGCCTTGTACATCCTCAGTGTCAGGTTTTGCCCTTGCCTCCATTCCCCAGGCTCCATGTCCCCATTGCCTTGTTGACGGTCCACAAGCCTATTCTTCAAGACTGGGAAGCAGGTGCACATGAGATTGTGCAGGATGTAGCAAGCTTCCACGATCCTCCTCATGGTCTCTGGGCTATGCTGCATGTTGGTGAGAAGTACCTGGAACCTGTTGGCCAGGATGCCAAAGGCATTCTCCACCACCCGCCTTGCCCTGAACAGCCTGTAGTTGAAGATTCTCTCTTCACGGGTGAGGTATTTGGAGGTGTAGGGCTTCATGAGGTAGGTTGTGAGGGAGAAGGTGTCATCCTCCATGATGAAGTAGGGCACATCATGCTTGTCGTTGGGCAGTGGGTTTGGATCTGGGAAGCCCACTATGAGGTTGCCTTCCAGCCCCTCCTTGAGGTGACTGACATTGTATACCTGGGCATCTGAAGATGAGCCATTGCCTGAAGCATCGATGTACATGAACTTGTAGTCAGCATCGACCATGGCGAACAGGATGATGCTGAAGAAGCCCTTGTAGTTGTGATAAGTGGACCCCGACTGGGCTGGAACTTTGCAGGCCATGTGCTTGCCATCTATGGCTCCAACGGTGTGGGGGAAGTTCCACTTCTGATACCACTGCTCTGCAACTTTCTTCCATCCTTCTTCAGTGGAGGGGTACTGGAGGAGCTCCTCCTTGTATTCTTCAATGATGGCCTGCACCACTTCTCTGACCACAATGCTGATGGTGTTGTGTGGCACCCTCCAGCCGTATTGCATGCTCCTGTAGGTGGTCCCTGAGGCCAGGTGGCGCAGAGTGAGTGCCACCTTGAGCCCAGGTTCCAGGCTGGGTGGGAAGTTGGTGTTTGTCTTGGTCAACCTGGGTGTCAGCCACTGCACAAGTTCATCAAACATGGCTGGAGGCATCCTCATGAAGTTCTGTAACGCCCGAGTGTCTTTGCTCCTGAGCTCCACCATCAGCTTGTTGTACAGTCCGTCCTCTGCTCTTCTGGCAAACCATCTTTGGACCCAGACTTTTTTTGGGTGCCTCCTTTTCTTCCCAGAGTAGAGTTCACAGAGCCTGTTGCAGAAGGATGGTGGCTGCCGAAAGGACTTTGTCACAATCCATGGTGGACATGACTGGATGCTGTGGAAGAGGAAGAGTCAGATGTCAGAGGTCTGCACAGAGTCAGAGGTCTTCACAGCTCGGCTGCTGTTCTGAAAGTGAGATGCAGGCGAGTTGCTCCCCCTTTTTATAGGCAGTATAGGTTTTCCGCTAGGCATCCTCTAGACATCCTTAATATCCGAGATAGGTCCCCTCTGCGAACGTTTTTTCCATTTTAAATGCTTTATTTCCATGCTGCATCTGCTAGGCATCCGTTCTGCATCCATTCTGCGTCCGTTCCGCTTCCTCCCTGCGTCCGGGCGGATGCGAGTCGCACGGATGTGCAGCGGACGCCAAGCGGATATAGCGGATATAGCGGATGCGTAACGGATGCGTAGTGGATGAAGAATGGATGAACTGGATACATTTTCCGCGCAAAAGTTTTGGGCAGCCCAAAACTTTTGGAGCGGATGAAACATCAATAAACGGATGCTGGACGGATAGAGAGGAAGCAAAACGGAGGCAGTGAGTACATCGCATTTTCGAATGGATGGCAAGGTTTTTTGTCCATTTTACATCTTCTTTGCATCCGTTGGTTCAGTGTGACATGGGCTTAAGCACTTTACAGAGTCAGTATATTGCCCCCAACAATCTGGGTCCTTATTTTACTTGATCTTGGAAGGATAGAAACCTTGGGCTGGTGAGAATTGAACTGCAGACCTGCTGGCAGTTGGCAGTCAGCAAAATTAGCTTGCAATACTTCATTCTAATCATTGAACCACCATGGGTCATAAAGAAAAACTGTTCTCATCAATAACTGAATTTAAACATGCTTGGGTTAAACACATGTCCATCATCCAACAAACAATTAAAATAAAATAATAAATAAATAAAAATAATAACCAATGCTTGAATTAAATAGAACACAAAAAGCAAACAAAAAAACCCCTCAGTGGGTCCATTTGGTGGACCACTTGGGCTTTTTCTGCCATAGGTTTTCTATATTTCTATATTTCTTTACTTAAAATGCATTATTTATTTATATAAGTAATAATAGTTAAAGATCAAAGGTTTCTACTTGCTATAGAGCACAGGTGTCAAACTTGTGGTGTTATATTGCTGTCACATGACGTCGTGATGTTTTTCCCCTTCATGGAGCTGGGATAGGCATGGCATGACACATCCAGCCCATGGGCTGCCAGTTTGATACCTCTGCTATTGAGTAAATTTCCAAATTCTACCCAGTAGCTTCTATCCATTAACACAGCCTTCTGCTGTTGTGAGAGAGGATTTTGTTTTAATAGGGTTCTTCATAACCAGTTCCAAAGTAATTTGCTATGTATGTATTTGAATATACTTTTGAATAAATTATGAAATGGATTTGAACTCATTTCAGCCAGAGATCAAGAACCTCCACACACAATCAAAAAGAATTATGCAGTCTAACCCTTTTGAGTAAGGAAGAGTACCTCAAAATGTCCCTTTTGAGACAAAAGATGCTATTCCCATGAGTGCTTGCAGGATGCACATGGTACCCTTTTAGGCAGTTGTATCAGACAAATGTGTTGCTTGATTCCACAATGCAGAAAACACACCCTGTATCTTTAGCTATGGTGAATCTTATTTCTACAACCTTGGTATGCAGAATGCAAAGAAAATACTGTCTACATTCATCAAATAAATTCTGGAACACGAAGAGTAAGATCCACTTGCAACATATTATCAGGTATGGAAGAAAAGGCAAGATATTGCATTGGTGCTTTTTGCAGAAATAGAATCATTATCTAGATTAAGAGCCATTTTCCCAATATCACTCATCCTGCAGGAAACTAGCTGATCTAATAAAGTGTTGCCAGGACATATTTAAGCAGAACTGACAACATAGTCAGTGATGGGATTCATTTTTTTTTTACTACCGGTTCTATGGGCTTGATGGGCATGGCAGTGGAAGGATACTGTAAAATCTCCAGTCAGAGGTGGCATTTGCCGGTTCTCTGAATTACTCAAAATTTCTGTTACTGGTTCTCCAGAACTGGTCAGAACAAAACATTCTCTTAAATTGATCCTTCTCCCCAAAATGCTACCTAACTAGTCTACCTAACTAGTTAACTACCTAACTAGTGTAAATCATCAACTTCATAATACTTTAGACCAAGTTGGTAACAATAAACTATCACTAACTTATCTGGCATTGTTTTACAAGTGCCCTCAAATCAGATGTCATCTCCATATTCCAAGAAGGGGCAGCTTAGTTAGGAATAATGTATATTTGTTTGGTTCTGAACTTGTTATTGAGAAGGGTATGTGAGGGATGACCACTCTATTTACATCTGTCTGTTCCATCAGATCCAGCAGAGAGGACATACTTCAGGTACCTCTTGGGAGTTACATTTGATGGGCCACAAGTGGCACACTTTATCCACTGTGGCACCATCTCTATAGAATGTCATCTACCCACCAAAACTGAACCTGGATCAACCACTTTTAACTTTCTGAAAATCCCTCAAAACCTGGTTGCATCACCCATCCTGGAGACTTTAAGGAACTGGAGAATTATTAAAGTGGCTCCACTTTTATTAACATCTCTTAATCTAATATTCTTTTTTTCTAGTTTTGTTTTTATATTTTAAATGTTTTAATAATAACTACTATAACTATTTAGTGTTTATTAATTTACTGTCAGCTTTGTTGAACAACATTCAGAGTTGTTTGTAAGATAGTGGCTGTATCCATTTGATAGATATATAGACAGACAGACAGACAGACAGACAGACACAGAGATAGATTTTTAAAAGGAGTTAAGTTACATTGTGTGAAAATCAAATTATCTTTCTATTTTTTACTCAAGATCTTCAAAGCTTTTTCATATATCCATTTCCTTTACATGTTGGGATTCTTGCTAAACTTGGTCCATATACCTATAGTCACTTGCACACTTCAGATTTCTGTAAATTGACACTGGCTAGAATAGTTAACTACTAATGAAAGAATGAAGTTCAGGGCTGTCAAAGTTGCAGCCTGCAGCCTGGATGCATCATGTGCTGACTATGCCCAATTTAGTGAAGGGGAAAAAAGTGCTGGCATGTCATGTGATGCTGCTGTGATGCGGTAAGTTTGACACCCTTGGCCTAGTTAGTTATGTAATCAAGAGGAAACATTTGGCTGTTCAAACCACTGTGAAGCTATGAATCTGAGATGATGTAAAGATGACTTTCAAAGCAGCTTTACAGACCCTTTGAAAGGTTGTAGTGCCTCAAAATGCTAAGTAACTGTCTGTTCTTCATAATCAGAGGTGGTATTCAGTAGGTTCAGAAATTTTGAGTAGTTTGGAGAAATAGCAAATACTGCGTCTGATTGGAATTTTAAAGTATCCTTCCACTGCCACACCCACCAAGCCACACCCACAGAACCAGTAGTAAAAAAAATGAATCCCATCACTGCTCATAACCATATGAATTATATTATATCACTTGCTGAAATATGGACCACTAAGTCACATCTGATATCAACGATCAGTTATTTTAGTGGGTGTTGAAAGCATTCAAGGCAAAATGTGACAATTAATTATTATACCTAAGAAAATGAGTAAGCTGAGTACTGATGGAAGTTGCTTCGTGAGGCTAAAAACATTCAGCATGACTCTTATTTAAAAGACAGATGAGCAAAATCACTTGAAATAAGAAACTTATCTTGCCAACTATCTAATTAAAATTAAAAACTGAATGATGTATCAAATGTCCTACCTCAAGTTGTTTTATATTTTTTAAGAAAGTAGATTTCATATTCAAATGTTTGTACCACTTGAAGACTGAAAAGTATTTAAGCCAAGACTAATTTTTAATATATTGGGGCCAACTATATTAAAGACATAAGAAATTTTTCTGAAGGGTTACATTGCTTAAGAAAAAGCCTTTCTCAATATTTTTTTTTTTTTAAAATTCAAATAACTGTCAGGTCAATGAGAATTCACATTTGAAAGCTTATCTTTAATAGTGGTACCATGAAAATGGTAAAAAAATAATTACAGCATGTTAGCATGTTAGCAATAAACATACTACCTAGTGGTGCAATGGGTAGACTGCAGTATTGCATGCTAACACTGCTCACTGCCAGGAGTTTGATCCTGACTGGCTCAACACTGACTCAGCCTTTCAGGCTGATAAACTGAGAACTCAGTTTTTGGGGGGCAATATGCTGTAAACCACTAAGAGAGTGCTATAAAGCATTGTGGAGATAAGTCTAAGTGTTTTTGGTAAATAGTCCAACTTGACTTTGACTTTATGACTTAAGGAGGCAGGTCTACTTAATTGTCTTTCAAACAATACAGAATTAATTACCTTCTTCCAGTGCTTTTTCCCACCCTACACCCCAAACAAAACTCCTAGTGGAGCTTATGTTTTTCATTTGGGTTTCCTAATGAGCTCCCATTCATTTACTAACCAGATATGACCTTGCTTAGCTTTTGGAGATTATCCAAGATCAATTAATTATATATATTTGTAAAAAGCAGTTCAATTAAAAATATAAACATGTTTCATTTTTAAGTGTTGAGCTGAAAAAGTTATTATAAATATAAGCACTAAATATAACTGGGGAGTTGACATTTTCCACATTAGTCTGGACTTTTACAACCTGTGACAAATTGTATAACAATCTATATCCATTTATTCTGAGCTCAATGAACTGGGAACATACATCACACTCTAGTTAAATGCAACACTTCAGGTCTGATTGAAAACCATACTAGAATCTAGAGCCTCTGGTGACTCAGGAAGATGCCTTGCAAAACATCACTATTCAATGGACTTTCAAAGAATGGAGTATTGTAGGAAATATTATAGGATGTGTTAAATTGTGGCAATTCTCCTAGCAATAAATATTTTTTCAATTCAATAGTTTATCACAACAATGTTGATACATGATATTCTGTGAAGATATAAAGCTTTTCCTGGAAATATTAAGAGGCTTGGCTTCATCAGCAGGTCTGCCAGTACTAATATGGGGTCTAGTTCTGGAAGAAGAACTTATGGCAGAGGTACCGTTTTATTTCTTTTACCAATCTGAAGTTCATGGATAATATTAGTGCACATTTATTTGCAGTGAAGAAGACCCACAGAAGATTTTACCAGCTAGTCTTCAACTTACAGCCCTTTGATTACAATGGTTGTGTTTCAAGTGCCAAATATAGAGCAACTGAAAAAAAGGACTTATGATTGATCATCACACTTAAGGCTGTCACTTCATCCTCACGGCCATGCAATAAAAATTTGGGCTCCTGGCAACCTGCCTATATTTATGACAGCTGCAGCATCCTTGGGTGATGTGATCACCTTTTATGAGCTTCCCAGCCAGCTTCTGACAAGCAAAGTCAACAAGTGAAGCCAGATTCAGTCATGTGATTCTAACTTAACAATTACAGTGATTTATTTAAGAATTGTGGCAAAAGGGTTGCTAAATTGGGCATACTCACTTAACAACTACCTTGCTTAACAATGGAAATGTTGATGCCCACCATGGCCATAAGTCAAGGACTACCTGTATTGGGAGTTCAGGAAAACACAGATGCCAAGACCCATCGCAGAAAACTACTATTGATACTTATAAAACTGATATGGAAATATTTGTTTGCATAACATGCTTGTTCATACTTAACTGTACTACAATGTTCTAAATTAAGACAAAATTCTTGATTTGCACAATACATTAGCTATAAATTAACTTCATAGGCTGGATTCATATGACACATTAAGATGATGATGTGATTGTAAAGGATTTGTACAAATGCATACTATCAAATATATTTTGGGTGGTAAAAGGCAGAATCCTCTTCAGATTACTTTATGTTTTTTGGTTGATGAAGGCAAAAGGTGCAGCAGAAAGTTATCAGATGGTGCTACAGAAATGAGTTTCTAATGAAAGTTTATGAAATGACTTTAACAATGATACAGCTTTTATTTCTGTACATGGATAATAGAAAGGGGAATGAAATTTCTCTTTTAGTCACTGATTGTTTCTATAATGTTAATGCATATGCGACCTACTGCATTCTTTTGCAGCTGTTATAGCTGAAATTCTATACACACATAAATGAACTCCATGGATATCTAAGTATAGAACTTCACCATTAACATACAGTTTGATTTTCTATAGTGATACCTGCATTCCTTTATGAGTGGCTTTGAAATAGCACAGTAGCTATTGAAAAGAAATAGCATACTACCTGCTATTTGATAGTAGTGGCTTTCCATCTTTAACTTTATGCTATTTCATAACTCAAGGTATGTAGGAGTAAGTGTGTAGGAGTAACATCAAAGAGGAGAGATATGAATTACTAAATATGTAGATTCCAGAATGGAATCATGATGTACTATACATCATTTCTAATATCTTTTAAACTACTGCCTCTCCTCTTAAGGCTAGGTCCCACTGGCCGATGGACGCAAAACGTACGCATAAAGGACACAGCGGACGAGCAAAATTTTGGGGGTGGCTCCATCCATTGTCATACGCTCCAAAAAGTGGTTTGGAGAAACAGAACGGAAAAGAACGGATGTGGGTAGTACGTAGCGGGGATGTTAAACGGATGTTCATAGAAAGCCTAGCGGATGACAGTGGATGGAAGCGGATGACACATCCGAAGGGCTTCCGGGGGAGAATTGTGAAGTGGAAGCATAGCGGAAGGGCCGGATGCATAGCGGATGACATGGATGCATCACGGACGCCTAAAGGAAGCAAAGCAGATGCTGCGCGGATGTATATCGGATGCAAAGCATTCACTGCACATGCGGGGAGGATGAATTGCGTCAGCTCCATGGATATAAAAGGATGCATCTCGCACGCAGTCAGCATTCAGAGGAAAGACGTGCTGCCACATACATCATCAAAGAACACCATGGTTCGTCAGTCAGGGAAGAAGAGGAAGCCAGTGCCTACTCGTGACAGCCCTGGCAAGAAGGACAGAACCAGCATCCCACCCCCGGCACTGACTCTGAAGCTGCTGCTGCTGCCCGTGCTGCTGGTGCTGCTGGTGCTGCTGGTGCTGCTGGTGCTGGTGCTTCTGGTGCTGGTGCTTCTGGTGGTGGTGGTGCTGCTGCTACTGCTGCTGTGATGGACCAGCCCCAAGGCCCTCAAAGCCCTGCTGCTGAAGGCCCTGCCAGAGGGAGGAAGAGGCAAGGGAAGGAGAAGGGAGAGAGGAAACAGTACACTGTTTCCAAGGACCATGAGGAAGAGGTGCTGGAATGGTTGAGGGAGAACGAGTACCTGTGGAGAAAGGACCACAGACTCTATTGCGACACCAAGAAGAAACAAGCAGCTTGGAGAGACAAGGCAGAGAGCCTGGCAGATGTACTCTTGGGATGGTGGAAGCATTTGCACACCTGGTATGGCAAGCTGCACCTGAAGAAATCCAGGCAGGCTGCTGTCAAGCTCACTGACCGGGAGACCTATGTCATGGCCAAGTGCAGCTTTCTGGAGGGTGAGATCTGCCACCGAGGAGCAGCCTCTCTGACACCCCTCTCCCTCAGACAGCCCTCTCCCTCAGACAGCCCACAGCCAGCCAGTCCTCTTCCAGCCAGGAGCCAGCTACACTGTCCAGGCAAGTGTCTTCAGAGGGCCCCACGGCAGAGGGCCCCCGACAGCTGCACTCCCCATGCCGCCAGACTTGGAGGATCCCCTGTCACAAATGGAGGAAGAAGCAGCAGCCACCAAAGACCAACACACCCCCACCCTCACCCCCAGCTCCACAGGATGCAGGCAGAAAGGCAGACTGGAGGGCGAGAGCCACACTGTCCTGTTGCAGATCAGGGACACGATGAAGACCAGCACAAAATTTCTCTCTCAGCTGGTCCACTTGGACAGAGGATCCTCCAGCCGCCACACTTTCATTACCTACATGAGCCACACCCTCAGGGATATGCCCAAGGCCCAGTGCCAGGTGATGAAGGAGAAGATCACAGCACTTCTGCACAACCCTCAAGACCCAGCTGAACCTGCTCCTACCCAGTCCAGGTCTGCTCCTCCACCCCAGGTGATGTCACAGCCTTTCCACGGCTTTCAACAGCCTCTCACCTACCAAGGATATGACTACCAGGACTTCCTACAGCAGAAGCAGACCTTCCCAGTCCAGGCCCAGGTTCATCGCACGCCACAGATGCCACACCTCGCTCAGCTGCAGACCAGACAGCCCCACTAAACTCCTCCTTCCTCCACCCCACAGCCAAGCCTCTCAATGGACAATCTGTCATCAGTCTTGTGCCTGACATCCCAGGTACTTGATGCCTCTCAACCACAGGGGACTGAGTCAACTCTCTGAGAGCTTCCTGAACACACCATCCCCTGTTGTATTCTCAGGGCCAGGCATCCCAGTGGCGCCTCAGACCAGCACTCCAGCCACCTCCACAGTCCCTGGCCACTTGACAGCTGAGACCATGGATATACCTCAGAGTGACTGAGAATAGTGCCAGGGACTGAGTTGTTACCTGTTCACTTTATCTTTGCTGAAAACACTTTACTTGATTCATTTTGCTTTTTTAATAAAGTCATACAGTTTACTTAAGACAGTTATTAATAAAGGTTATCTTTGTTTCACACACTTGGTTCATTTTATTTACTTAGTGAAGTGTTGGTGAAAACTTTGAAAAAATGGTTAAGCCTTTGCATGCTTGTGGGATGGGTAAGGATAGTTGTGGGATGGGTTAGGATAGCTGTGGGATAGGTAAGGATAGCTGTGGGATAGGTCAGGATAGCTGTGGGACAGGTAAAGATAGTTGTGGGATTTATAAACCTCCAGTGCAAGCATAGTGGGACTGTATGGTCCACCCTCCCAGCTGCCACACAGATGGCCCTTTTTTATCAATAACAATTTATTCATTGATCAACACATTTCAAAATAAACAAAGCTCTTTATTAATGCCCTATTCATTGTAGGGCCACTCAACATACGTGGCACAATCTCATCAGTGTTATGAGACAGGCTCAAGGAAGCATCCATTAAGCATCCTGCCTTGCCACTCCACTGCTTCAGCTGGGGAGTTGCACCAGTGTCTCAGGAGGTTGCGCTGCTTCTTCCCTTCAAGTGAAGCTCTGTTGGGGCCTTGTACATCCACAGTGTCTATCAGGTTACATCCTTACCTCCGTTCACCAGGCACCATGTCCCCATTCCCTTGTTGATAGTCCACAAATCTGTTCTGCAACACTGGGTAGCGGGTGCGCATGAGATTGTGCAGGATGCAGCAAGCTTCCATGATGCTCCTCGCAGTCTCTGGGTGATGCTGCATGGTGGTGAGAAGTATCTGGAACCTGTTGGCCAGGATGCCAAAGGTGTTCTCCACCACCTGTCTTGCCCTGGACAGCCTGTAGTTGAAGATCCTCTCTTCACGGGTGAGGTATCTTGAAGTGTTGGGCTTCATGAGGTAGGTTGTGAGGGAGAAGGCATCATCACCAACGATGAAGTAGGGCACATCTTGTGTGTCATTGGGTAGGGCGTCTGGATCTGGAAAACCCATGATGAGGTTATGTTCCAGCCCATCCTTGAGGTCACTGGCATTGTATTCCTGGCTATCTGAAGCTGACCTGTTGCCTGAAGCATCGATGTACATGAACTTGTAGTCAGCATCAACCATGGCAAAGAGGATGATACTGAAGAAGCCCTTGTAGTTGAAATAAGTGGACCCTGAGTTGGGTGGAGCTTTGCAGGCCACGTGCTTCCCATCTATGCTCCAATGGTGTGGGGAAAGTTCCATCTCTGATACCACTCTTCTGCAAGTTTCCTCCAGCCTTGTTCAGTGGTGGGACACTTGAGGAGCTCCTCCACGTATTCTTCGATGATGGCCTTCACCACTTCTCTGACCACTTTGCTGATGCTCTTGTGTGGCACCCTCCATGCATACTGCATGTTTCTGTATGTGGTTCCAGAGGCCAGATGCCGGAGAATCAGTGCCAGCTTCAGTCCAGGGTCCAGGTTGGGATGGAAGTTGATGCTAGGCTTGGTCAACCTGGGTCTCAGATGCTCTACAAGTTCGTCAAACATGGCTGGTGGCATCCTTATGAAGTGATGAAATGCACGAGGGTCTTCATTCCTCAGCTCCACCATCAGCTTGTCATACAATCCAAACTCCATTCTTCTCCCGATCCATCCTCGGACCCACGCAGCTCTTGGACGTCTCCTTCTTCTCCTTGTGTAGAAAAGGTGAAATAGTCTCAACAGGGCTTGGTTCTGGTGTTGAATGATCGCAGCTACCATACGGACTGTGTCATGATCCATGGTGGAGAACAATGGATGATGTGGAAGACCAAGACCAAGGGTGAAGAGGTCTGTACAACAAGGCTGCTGGACTGATACTGAGATCCAGGTGATTTCCTCCCCCTTTTTATAGGGAATACCGATAGTCCGCTAGGTGTCCTTCTAGACATACTCCACACATCCTAAATATCCAAGATACGTCCCAGATACAAACGTTTTGTCTGTTTTAATCTTTTATATATGAGATGCATCCGCTTACATCCTTTCTATTTCCGTGCTACTAATGCTGTGTGGACGTTCCATGTACCTTTCGTTTCCTCCCTCTTTCCATTTTCAGCTGCAGTGGATGTGAGTTGAGGGGATGGACAGAGGATGCCAAGAGGATACAGTGGACGTTTAATGGATGATAACGGACATAGAACGTTTGTTGCCCGTATATGCTGCGGATATACATCATACACAACGGAAAGTTCATCCATTCAAAAAGTTTTGTGCAGCTCAAAACTTCTTGCATGGATGAAATCTCAGTGGATGGATGCTCCAGGGATACAGCGTTTGAAACACGTATGCAGTGAGTACACAACGGATGCATAGCGTTTTCCAATGGATGGAAAGCTTTTTTTAATGTTTTATACCCTCTTTGTATCCGTTGGTGCAGCGGGACAGGGGCTTTAACATTTTGGTATTTAAACCTCAGCAAAAGGTCAAGTATAGTGTGAATAATAGTGAGTCTCTGCACCTACAAACATCATGGCTCACATTATTGGAAATATATCTGGTTGCAAAAATGTACCCAGCTATCATATTTCATCATCATAGCTAACCAAGATTTTAAACTGAAAAAGGAATAGTACTGTGAAAGAGGGAAGTCTGCCAATAATAAATGGCTTGTTGAAGAGCAACCATTCTGGTTGGGAGAAAGGCTTAAGTAAGGAATTGGTGTGCATTTTCTTTGTAAAAATCAGAACAGCTCCATCCAGAATGAAAAGTGGAAAAATCCTGGATTGGCAGAGGGCCCCAAACCTCATAGTGACTTAATTTTGCTAGAATACGTTGAACTTATTCTTCCTCATCTAAATCCCCGCATCCTCCATACCCTGGGAAAGAACTGAGGCAGCATCATTTAACTGGCCAAATATACTCTATAATAACATTGGCACAGATATACAACTATTATGTGCATGCTGATGATACTTGACCTTGTGTCAATGGATGACTTCTCACAGCAGTTTCATATAGAAATTAAACAAATGTTGTTTCCCTTTGATCTGTTTTTCATGCCCTCACAGCTTCTCCAACAACACAGCTTCTCCAAGGTTTGGGAAAGGGCAGCATGAGTAACAAGTAAAAGAAAAAGGAACACTTCAGGGCAATGGAATGTATTTCATCAAAGCACATTTCACTGCTTCTGTTCTTTGCCAAAGATAACTTTATCCCTATCACACAAATCTTTTCACTGAGGTAATCCTAAGTCTCCTCATGAAGCCTACCAACAGATGGCCAGACAAATGAATACAGAAAGGACTAAAAACTCAGAAAGGGTTTTCATTTCATTTTCTGTTTATTTCATGTCGTGTCAGGGAGTATATTTGTCATTCTAGGAGCACAGTGAAAATTGTGGTGAAAATTGCGCAATGAACATGTTCCAGTCAAAGACTCCCAATGTTAGGTGATTCTGCAAGTATAACAGGATAGAGATGTGTAATGGATTTCTGAAAGACCAATCCACTCATGTGTAAGATAAAATGCCCCATATTTTAGCCATCTGGAATTTTCCTTCTGTGGGGGTGGGGACACATAATTTTCTTTCATTTGTTAATGGGATGAAAAGCATTCCTTAAGAGCAATTTTGATAAGAAAAATGGACTCCAGAAAAGAGACAAATACCTTCCTTCATTTGACCTTGCAGTTTTACTTCTTTCGCTCTGAATGAAAAACAAACTCAAGGGGAAAATTGTATGTCTGTATGTCACGTATGGAGTTATCCAGATGATTACATGTCGAATAATCTGAGAACCATTTATTATTGAATAAAAAATCAAGCTTTCTAAATGTTGCTTAAATGGAGTGGGAGGAACTTTCACCCAAATTTGCTTTATTGTAATCTCTATAAAATTCAAATTTATATCACGTCGATTTCCAGCAATTAAAATACCACAGACCCTTCCTTAACATAACTAAACATGATTTACAGATCTTAGCCCTTCCCATTTCATTAATTATTGTTCTATTACTGTCTTATCCACTGCATTCTTATGATCTGATTCAAAAAGTTAAGATATTGTAACTTTGTTTTTTGATTCATCTGTTTTGGCTTTGTTGTTTGTATGGATTACATTTTTTTTCTTCCTTGCATTTTCTCACAAGTACAGGGTCTACTTTTTTTGGGGATCAACTAAATGTTAATCCATTGGTTGTAGCAGGATTGACTAACCAACTTGTTGCCTGATCCTGATGTAATTGTGAATGACTGGCCCAGATTCATACAGCTGGCTTTCAAACCTAGGCACAGCCAAAATTCTCAGTCTACTGGGTTCAGTGGATAGCCTAGCCACTGGATCAAACTGACTCTTGTTTACATGGATTAAATTTATAATAATCTACTCTTTAGATGCTATTACAGGTAGTCCTCGATTTATGACCACAATTGAGCCCAAAATTTATGTTGCTATGTGAGATATTCGTTAAGTGAGTTTTACCCCATTTTACACCATTTCTTGGTATTCGTTAAGTGAGTTTTACCCCATTTTACACCGTTTCTTGCTACAATTGTTAAGTGAAACCTTGTAGCTGTTAAACTGGTAACCTGACTGTTAAGTGAATCTGGCTTCCCCACTGACTTTGCTTGTCAGAAGGTCACAAAAGTTTAATCATATGACTCTGAGACACTGCTATTGTCATAAATATAAACCAATTGTCAAGTATCTGAATTTTGATCACATGACCAGGGGGTTGCTGGAATAGTCATAAGTGTGAAAAAAGGTCATGTCATTATTTTCAGTTCTGTTGTAACTTTGAACAATCACTAAATATACTGTTATAGCTGGAGGACTATCTGTACTCTTAATACTAGTATCAGAATAGGAGAAACATATTGTACACATTGTAAAAGGTATTACCTTCAATGAAGACTTTGTCCGAAGTTCTGGTTTCTGCCTTGTAGGTGTACTTTTAATAAGCAGAGATTCATCTGTACGAGAATCATAATTCCCATGTTCTGAATCATCTGTATATATGTCTTTCTCTTTTCCTATGTCTGAGAGGGGGAAAAAATACCAGAAACACATGGACTCATATAGTATTACTATGGAAACATTATAGCAAAGATACAAGCATAGTTTCCTTTATTATTTGCGTTTGCCACATATTCAGTATCCTATTATTTTGGGAAAAAGTCAATGTTTATTTTAAGCAATATTTCTCTTTCTTAATTCTGAAATATATTTTATAAAAGCAATGTGCCATTTGTTCTTTAGCATTTGAAGATATCAAATAATTAAAATGGACTGAATATTTGTAGCTTAAAATCTCAGCTTTTTTCAGCATCAGGTTTCTGGTGCTCCAGCATTGGAACTATTTGATTAAAGAGCAGAACTTTCTGTACACAAATGATCAGTTATTAAGGAAATTATTCAGGAAGTTTATGTCAGGAAAAATCAAAAGAGTCCCCTACTAATTGCAGTAGAAAAATAAGCCATCCATCAGTATTAGTATTTGAATATTCATTGTGAAATGACCTAAAAGATCCATTTATTTTTTTATAAGTAGATTGGAAGCTGTGGTAGCTTATACATTAAGTATAACTATTGAATTTTTATGATAATTTTACCTACAGAGTTTAACTAGGCATGCTCTATGATCACAGTCTTTGTGAAGTTTCAGTTTCATACCTTTGTAGAAAGTCAAGAGTAGTGGGGAGAGACGGGCTAGGGGTGGACATTTTAAGTTTTGAACTGAGATAGAGAAGCTATTGCAAATCAAGCGGCTGTAAAATAAACTACCCCCATTTTATCAGTGTTTTCATATCTATTATAGATCAGATTCTCAAAGACAGAGGTTACTGGTTGAAGGGCACACAGTCAAAAAACCTTGGACAATTGCTTAAAATATTTTTAAGGTGATTGTTTCCCCAAAGTCATGTTGATAGGAGGCTTCAGGGTCTGCACCAAGGAATTCTGAAGGGATTATATACAGTTTATACTATAGGGAGCTTTGAATTGAATAAATTCAAATATTTCCTATGAACCTGATGACCTGGCTCCAGGATGTGTTCTACTTTTCATCCTGCCCACCCCTGTATATACAATTATGGATTTTATGTGATAGACAGATATAGGTATAGACAGCCTTATTGTTCTTTATATTCTAATGTGTTATATAAATATCATGGTGCTATATAGGGCTCTTAACAGGTCCACCTACTAATACTTCTTTCCCATTGCTACATTCTTGGGATAAGCACCCAACTTGTCAGTTAATTATATGAATAGGTTTCATTTACAGATTATGTCAGTACACTGCAGTAGATATTTTTTTTAAAAAAATCCAATTGTATGAGATGTTGTTGCAAAAAAAATAGTCCATCTTATTAGAAGTAATAATAATACAGTAATAATACAGTTACGTTATACAGCAGATAAAGAATCCAGTTATCTATAAACAGCAAAGAAGAAAGAAAGGAAATCAATACATCTATAACTTTTCATTTATAACTTTAGATGTTGCATTTCATATAATCTGATGTTTTTGTTAATTAGCATATACCATGACCTTCCTTGTAATGTGGAGGTATAACAGCTATAGAGAAAGAAGTGCTTGCTGAGACACCAGGCACTGTAGAACAGACCAATGAACATTGCTAAAGAACCTTTTAAAAAAAGAAAAGCTTTTTTCCTTGTTAACTTAATAAGTCCCTTCCAACTCTGTATTCTATTCTATTCTATTAATAAAGCTGTGGTGGTGCAGTGGTTAGAATGCAGTACTGCAGGCCACTTCGACTGACCCCTGGCTGGCTGCAATTTGGCAGTTCAAATCTCACCAGGCTCAAGATTGACACAGTCTTCCATCCTTCTGAGGTCTGTAAAATAAGGACCCAGATTGCTGGAGACAATATGCTGACTCTGTAAACCGCTTGTAAAGCACCGTGAAGTGGTATATAAGTCTAAGTGCTATTGCTATTGCTAATAGAAGTCCAGGTGAGAAGTGAGATAGAAGCAATTGATCAGTGAGTATTTGAATAAGATAGAAACAGGGAACCCAGGGATAATTTCATCTTTGCCCTCTTCTCCTCACTTCTAAATGATTCTGTTTTCAATCTGAGCTTGGTAAAGAACAAATATAGTTAAGCTGCCAGAATGTTCTTCTTGGTTGTTGGTGTAGTTGCACTGATAATGGAACACATTTTCCCCCAACAATCTTCTTTCTCAGTTTTGGTCTGAGATATGGCCATTATGCATCAGAGACCCTTTGTATACCAAAGGGTCTATTTAAAGTCTCCAACTAGGCTGTAAAGCAATGGTGGGTGATCTGGTGCTTCAGATATTTGCATTACATCTCCTATAGCCATGGCCATTTATCTTGATAGTTGGAGATCATGGGGGTTGTACTCTTATATATTGAGATTTTCTAGTTTGTCTTCCTTTGACTGACTCTATTTTAGGGGAATTTATCGAAAGCTGACATTTTCTCAGATAAAGATGAAATTACAGTGGTATCACTTCTTGGTTAATGGATGGATAAAGAAAGGTCTAAAACCAAATCAAGCAGAAGGGGTTCCTGCTTATATACAATAAATATGTCTATGAATACAATAACCTTTCATTTCTCTTCAAATCAGAATATAATTTATGACATTTCATAAAAAATGCCTACACTGTTCAAAACCAAAACTGAATAATTTTAGGAATAAAATAAAGCCTAAAACAGATTCTTACTTATTTTTCTTTGTGGAAAAGAAATAACAGATGGAGGCACTTTTTATTTCATCTTTTCCACACAAAAAATCATGATTGGACTTGTTGGTACTTGAAAATCAAAAAAGTTTTAGCCATGGATCAAAACCAAACATTGCTTTTGTTTGCTTTTTAATAAAATACTTTCCAGAAGCATAGTCAACATTTTTGTTTCATCTCTGATTTTTTTGGTTTGCCAATATTTAATATAATGGAGAAAAAATGAAATTTTAGTGATATTGGTTTTCATGAAACTTTTATTGCTCTAGGTTCAGATTACTAAGACTATTATCAGGAATTGTTAGACAATGATTACTAGCATTTTTCTCCAGTAATAACAGTTTACTTGATGTTAGTTCAGTAAACTGCAGTTCAGTTATCTATGGATAAGGGTTGTGTTGTGAACCAATAAGTAGTAACCAGGGAAACTGCCCTTCTTCCCCACCCTAGAAAAGGTCATGAGCCAGAATTTTCCAAAGTGGACAATAGTGACCCCTAAGGGTTGATGGAATTATCTAAGCTGTTATTACTGTTATTATCATTTATAGTAATATTTAAAATAATATTTATTAAATTATTTTCATGTAATAATTTTTTGAGGGGGTAAATGAAAAATTGAAATTTCTCAGGGAAGTCAATGAGCTGAATAGTTTGCGTTTCTGGCCATGAACACTACAATAAATATTATTTTTTTTAAAAAAATCTCTTTGCTAGTTTTTCACTAACTTCTAAAGACTGAGCTTTTTTTGGAGAGCTTTCCCCTGATTTGTGTTGTGTTGTTGCCATTTTTTTTTCATATTCTTGCAGTATTGTGCTTTTAATTATGTATGACTTTTGTTTTATATGGATAGTCCTTGACTTATCACCAAAACTGAGTGCAAAATTTCTTTTGCTGAGACATTTGTTAAATGAGTTTTGCCCCACTTTATAACCTTTCTTGCCACAGTTGTTAAGTGAATCACTTCAGTTGTTAAGTTAATAACAACATTGTTAAATAAAGTTCCCCATTGACTTTGCTTGGCAAAAGGTTACAAATAGTGATCAGATGATTCCAGAATGCTGCAACCATCATAAACAGGAGTCAATTGCCAAATACCCAGGTTTTGATCATGTGCTCATGGGGATGTTTGCAAGGGTTATAAGTATGAAAAAAGATCATATGTTTTTCCAGTGTTATTGTAATTCTGAATAGTCTTTAAATAAGCTGCTGTAAGTCGAGGTCTACCTGGTATGTATTTTTCCCTGTGAGCTGACGAGAGTAATTTTGATTGCAGTGGCAGACAAATAGATTAAATAAAAAAATAATTGTCAGATTTGGTGATTGCCCTATGAAACCAAAATTCTATTCTTTTTAGAACAATAGGAGGCTGCTCCATCCCCTCCCAGTCAGGTCTTAGTTTTCAGTAGTAAGTACAACTGTCATGTTGTATGGAGTAGGAGAAGTATTGATTTGTCCCAAACTGGCATTTTTGATGCAGAATTTGAGTGGCCCAACTATTCAAATTATCGCTATTCAATAATATTACTTCGTGCTCCCCCCCTCTCTGTGTGTCTGTCTGTCTCTGTCTCTGTCTCTGTCTCTGTCTCTGTCTCTGTCTCTGTCTCTGTCTCTGTCTCTCTCTCTCTCTCTCTCTCTCTCTCTCTCTCTGTGTATGTGTGTGTGTGTGTGTGTGAGAGAGAGAGAGAGAGTCTCTGTCTCTCTCTCTTTCTCTGTTTGTCTCTGTCTCTCTTCTTCCTTCACTTTCTTCCTCCTTCTCTAGGTGTAAAAAAACATAAGACATTTCAAGTTATCTATTTCACCTGGAAAGATGAAGGGGAGAAATGACAGCTATTTTCAGGTCCCGAAAAATTGTCATGTAGGAAAATTGTTCCCAAATTTAATGTAGATGATAAAGGAAAGTTGTTCCCAAAAATACAACAACAGAAAGGATTTTAAATTTAAGGAAGTTGATTTTTGTTGTATGTGAGGAAAAAAGAGATTCCCTTTTGTGACTCATCTTCTTTCAGTGAATTTGGCTGAGTCAACCTTAAATAAAAGTTCTTAGCAGATTTCACTGCATAGAACCACTCCCTGCTTTGTATTTTCAAGCATGTAGCAGATTTGTAAGGAGATGTAGTTTTGAAAGAATTTTCCTTTGTTTTGGTAGTGTATTTTACATCTCAAGGTTGTAAGCTAATAAATATTCTGACACCATGATGGTAAGCTAATTAACACTTCAACTCCATGGATTTTTCTAAAAAAAGGTTGACATACATGACTTGTTTCTATTATGAGTAACAGTGTTTTCCCCAAGAAATATGTATTGTCTGCGATTTTGCACATAAAGTCTCTTCTATGTAAAACAATTTTGATACGTAAGTTATCTTCATATGTATTCTAGAAGTACAGGCATTCTAAGGGAAAATTGTACAGATACCTATACAAGCCACATTGATGTCATATCTGTGTGATATGACTGATACAAATCACAAAAGTCATGTCATATGTATGATCATATTATGATGGATGAGATGTTACTTGCTCTTATCACCCCTGAAATTGCCTATGGAGGATTGGATTAGCCTTTGGAAGGTGCCCTTGTACTTTTTAAAGGGGCTGAAATACAACAGAATCTTTCATTGGATGGAAGGAAAGCAGCAATGTTTGCAAATTCCCTCCCTTTTCACACCTTTCTTTTATCCTTTCAGATTAGATTTCAGGGAATGTATAGGCTATAAAGAGCCTTTCCACCAAATACAATTAGTGCTATAAACTATAATTCACTTTAGTCTCATTCAGATGAACTTTCTGTTTACATTGTTACCTTCTCCTTGTTCACAAAAGAGTTTATAACTTTCTTTTGCTGTTTGGAATAAACCAGAGTGATTGATTCTATACTAATCTGGGCTATTGTGGTTTACTGAAACTAATCACATAACAATTGGTTAAACTAGAATCTGATGCTACAGTTTGATCTGGCTTTGTTATAAGTTCTGTTGATCAGTTCCAGAATGGAGTACAGCAAATGCAAGCTTAACGCTGTTTGTATTCTTGAAAGCAGCCATATTTATGATGGTTGTCGTGTCCCATGGTCATGTGATCAGCTTTTGCTTTGACCAGCAAAGTCAACAGGGAAGCTAGATTCACTTAACAACCTTGTGGCTAACTTAACAATTGAGGTGATTCATGCCAAGAAAGGTTGTAAAATGAGGCAAAGTGAGACTTAACAAATGTTTCACTTAGCAACAGTGGGAAATTTTGGGCTTAATTCTGGCTGTAGGATGACCTGTATCTGCATTTTCTTAGATTATCTCTAGGATGCTGTAGGTAACCCTTCCCTCCCCAGATTAAAATATTCTTTGTTCTTAATATTAAAAAGAGGCAGTTTATTCAATGGCCTAAGCAAAACATTCAAGCTAGGGTTTTATCCTTCACTGTAGTGAATGTAGCTTAAGTATTTTTCTAATTTGTTCTTGCTGCTGGGGAAGGAAATCATCAAACACCAGATAGAACAAAGCATATAATTGATTGTATTCACATTCATGGGAGCACCAATGCTTCAGGAAAAAGAAAATTATCTGGATTTTTCATAAAGTAGACTAAAAAAATGGATCTTTGGCTGCAGCTAATTTCATCCATCAAAACATCACATGGATTTTTCAGTAATATAGGACGACAACACCACCCCCAAATGGACTTCCTTAATTAAAGAAAAGAACACATCCAACTTTGTTTCTGTGTGGAAACTGTTTCTAGGTTTTGTGCTTGAGATGGAAAAAGGAAAAGAAACTTTGACTTTAGGTTTTACTGATGAGATAGGTTTGTTTTAAAAAAAAATGGCTAGTTCATATTAGCATGTAAAAGTAATATGTTGTGACTGTAATGTTATTATCCTATTCTAAACAGAATTTGAAGGCAATGCTTTTTCTTTCTTTCTCCCCCAACCCCTTTTTTCTCCCTTATTTTCCCACTATTTTCATTTTCTTTTGTATTTTATGGCCTGATAAACCTAATTAAAATGTATTTTTTAAAACAAAATCCAAAAACAAGAATAAAGCCCCTGAGCTCTAAAACAACTTGAAATTCTATAGCCAATGTTACAACACAGATGAAAATCAATTGTATTTTATACAATATCCTTTAATAGATTCATTCTCCACCACTTTCTTGCAGCTCTATCTTACCATTTTCCATTTATTTTTCCTTTCTTCAAGCTACTTGATTAAATATTTATCTAACTCACTTAATTCAGATCCATCCTTAATATCCCCAGGGGGAAGCTCACAGTAGATCATGAAAAGAATGAAACTCATTCACCATATGTGCTGAATAAGCTCTATCACTGGTGGAGAATAGGATCTAGATGTGTCACTTATTTTCAATTATAACCAAGTAGTTCACAAGAAGAAGAAGTAGCCACAGTTAAGTAATAGGCCATTTTGAGAATGAACAATTCAATCTTAAAAATCAAGGGATTTTCCTCTAAAATTGATAGTTGAGTTGGAAGTATTCTAGGGAAGAAAGAGTTGGTTGGAAACAAAGGTTTGATGCAAAACAAAACAGAAGAAAAAATATCTCAACATCAGTTTCATCCTTGTAAACACTACTTGTCCAGTAATATGTTATGATATTAAAAATATTTAATAAAAATATTGCTGGTTTTTCTGCTTCTCCCCAGGGCACCTTCAACATATCTTCATTATAGTCACAGAACCCAATATACAGAGAAATGCTGAGATTCAGCAGGTGTCTTACAAATGTATGTCTCTCATTAAATTAATTTCCACTTCATCCAAAAGTAATACCATTGAATGAAAAGACAGCATGGTGAATAGGTTAAGAAGATGGGTTAAATAAGTGACCCAAGTTAAGTTTATTCTCAGCCAGGAAATTAATTCAGTGACTTTTGACTAATTATTTTGTCACAACCTAACCTATGCTGTAGGATTGTTGCAATGTGAAAACTGAATGTGGAAATGTGTGCTTGCCGTATTTCCTTTTGAAGAAAAGGTCAGATATCAATTTAACAGACATAAACATCATCTGGTTTATTTAATAATGTTTAATCAAATTATCAGCCCTAGTAATCTGAATCAAGGATGGAGAATCTGAACCCTAATTCCCAGTAGTCCCAGCTGGCATGGCTCATGGTAAGAATGCTGATGATTTGGTAATCAGTGAGAATTGGAAAAACATTCTATCCCATACCCCACATTTTTAGCAAATAACTGATATCTTGTTGTGAAAGATTGCGCCCAGAAATTCAAGCATTACTACCAATGGTCTATGGCAGTGGTGGGCAACTATGGCTCCTTTACAACTTGTAAAGGAGCTTCAACTCCAGAATTTGTGAGTCACTATGATGGCTCAAGAATCCTGAGAGTTGAGGTATTAAGGGACCATAGTTGCCCACCCCTTAGTTTATGGGATAACAATATAATTGAACTTTCTGGTTAGCACTCTCTTACTTCCTGAAACAGAAATAGGGCTATTTCTAATAAGTACTGTACAGTATAACAATGTAGAGAAAGCTCACCTAAAAATGGATCACAGTATTCTGTATTGGATAACTTGAGTAAGTTGTTTTCCAAGGTTTCCATCACTTTGGCTAAAAGGGAATTTTAAAAAATTGCATCAGAGTAATTTACATTGGCAAAATCCATTGTGATTGAATTGCTTTGGTTTGTTCAATAAGTGAAAGGGTATTGTAAATTGCAAAGAAGTGGAGAGATCTGACTAAATCAACACTCACCTCTTTCTGATACTACATTGACTGTAGCACTTGATTCCTCTGCAGTCACAGGCTGATGCTGTGACTGAGATGGAAGCTGAGGCTGAGGCAGAGGCATCACTTGGTTTGACTGAAGAAATGAGGAATGCTTGCTGAGACTTTGTGGATGGGTTTGACTCTGGGCAAGGCATGGCAAGGATCTTCTGGAGGGCTTTAAGGGTGGTTCTTTCACGGTCTCACTCCTGCTTGTATTCATGCCTGAAACCAACAAAGAACCTGAGATTAAATTATTATAGCAATAATTTGAGCACCACGTGTTAGTTGGACAGAATTTTAAAATGTCACAAATCTAGATATCAAAGATTTGTGAGATCTAAACTTTGCCTTCTGAGAGTTATGAATCTCTTTGTGAACCTGTTCAAATAGATTAGTGAAACATTGAAAGGATAGTTCAGTATGACAGACTCCCATTGCTGGCCATTCAATACAGCAGTTCTTAAACACAAGTTGAATTCAATCTTTTTAATGTAGGCTTTGAAATTTCTTCTTCACTTTATTGTTCCATTGGGGCATTCTGATTGGAAAACACAAAGGCCCTTTATTCTTTTAAGGACCTGAGATGAGAGATGATAGAGTTTTATACATCATATATAGTGAACTTTCCATTTATGATGTGGAGCTTTTTCTTTTCTCTTTCTCATTAAAAAAAGATATCTGATGTAGGGCATTTAGCTCAGATAAAAGAAAGCTGTTTTTTTCTCCCCCACAATTCATATGGAATTTATCATCACTCTATATAAGCACTTAGGTGGCTTTAGAAGTGAGACAAATAACATGGATTATAAAGCTAGCACAGACTACTCATTTTACGGACAAGGTATTCAACCCCCTGCCAGAATTAGATATGTCATTCACTTTGTCCTGCATTTAAATATTTATATACCTAGGTTTTTTCTGTTCATGAAGTAACTGATAAATCATGAGGATTTCTTAGTTTTTAAAAAAGGCAGTTAGTAACCAGTTTTGTTATCTGAAAACCAGTTTTGGGGGAACAAAAAAAAACACAAAAACAAAAAACAAAAAAACAATTGAATGATTATGATATCTAAGTTTATTTTGTAGGCTGCTGAAAGCATATGCTGAAGGACTATAGCATTTTATTTATTTAGTTAGCTTTTCATGGCCACCCATCTAGTCATGGCAACTCTGGATAGCAAACAAATTACAACATGGTCATTAAATTGTGCAATTCAAAGCCTACAATAGTAAAAGAAAAAAAAATTGGCAGCCATGAGTAAAAACCATATACTATAATTACAAACCATCTGAACTTTATTATTGACCCCCATACCTGAGTAAAAAGCCAGATTTCCAAAATTTCCAAGTCTCTAGGGTCAGGTCAGTCTCAATTATTTCACAGGGCAAACACGATAACAGAAAAGGCATACTTTCTGGATCCTTCATGATGCATTCTTTAAGGGCCTGTCACATAGGCCGCCGGATGCAAAAAGTATGTAAAAAAGACACAGCGGACGAGAAAATTTTCCATCCATTGTTATCTGCTCTCAAAAGTGCCCCAAATTTGCATAAACAGAGCAGACAACAACGGAAAGGAACAGACAGGGAGAGGATGTAGCCAGGATGTAAAGCGGATGCTACATGGAAGCCTCATGGATGGAAGCGGATGGAAGCGGATGGCACATCTGCAGAGCTTCTGGGGGAGCACAGCGAAGCAGATGCGCAGCAGAAGGAACGGATGCAGAGCGGATGCCTAGCGGATACAGCGGATGCATCATGTAAGCTTAGCGGATGCCTAGCGGATGCCTAGCGGATGCCTAGTGGATGCAAAGCGTTCACTACGCATGCGGGGAGGATGCATTGCGTCAGCCCCGCGGATATAAAAGGATGCAGCTCGCAAGCAGGTCACCATTCAGAGGAAAGACCTGATGCCAGACACATCTCCAGCCAACAACCATGGGGAAGAAGAGGAAGCCATCTGCTGCCATCCACTGCCAGCCCTGGCAAGAAGGACAGGGCCACCATCCCACGCCCCTGGCCCTGACTCTGCTACTGCTGGGGCTTCTGCTGCTCAGGCTGACTCTGCTGGTGCTGGGGCTTCTGCTGGTGCTGCTCCTGGTGCTGGGGCTTCTGCTGGGGCTTACTCTGCTGGCGCTGCTCCTGGTGCTGGGGCTTCTGCTGGTGCTTATTCTGCTGGTGCTGCTCCTGGTGCTGGTGCTTCTGCTGGTGCTTATTCTGCTGGTGCTGCTCCTGGTCCTGCTGGTGCTGCTGGTGCTGCTGGTGCTGCTTTTGCTGCTATTGTTGTTGTTGCTGCTGATGCTGGTGGTGGTGTGGTGGAGCAGCCTCTAGAACCTCAAAGCCCCTGTCAGCCTTCAAGATCTTTTACTATTGCTTTGCATCTTTCGGCTGTCATAAGAAATGGGGGAGAAAAATGCCCCGCCCGTTTTGTCACGGAACCTATAGAAATGGTCATGGGATAGCATGATGAGACCCTGCGTTTTATTGTGGTTCCTGGGATGGAGCAACCATTAATACTGGGACTGCCCTGGCTCCGGAAATGGAACCCCCAGGTTAACTGGAGGAAGGGGTTGTTGCGCATACGCATAAAGCAGTGACCAAGAGGAGGGGCCAGATCCCAGCCAAAGCCTGAGGACCTAATTGAAATAGCTTCCACAGGTACTGAGCCCGTGAAAGGGGTGGAGAAAATTCCCAATGAGTATTGGGATTTAAAAGAAGTGTTCAGTGAGAAGGCCTCGGATGAGCTTCCGCCTCACCGGCCAACAGACTGTGCTTTTGAGATCTTGCCTGTGGTGAAGCTCCCGAAACCAAAGTTGTACTCAATGACCTCACGGGAATTGGATGAGCTAAGATTGTTTATTGATAAAAATCTGGAACGTTCAACCTGCTAGACCCTGAGTAGCGGCCCCAGTGTTGTTCTGGGAAAAGAAAGATGGTTCCAAGCGCTTGGTGGGGATTACAGAAATTTTAATGCTATTTCTGTGGAAAACGTGTACCCCCTTCCTTTGATGAAGGACATGTTGGCCCATTTAGCGAAGGGAAAGATTTTCACGAAGTTGGATTTGAGAAAAGCAAACTACCGAATTTGAATTAAGAAAGGGGATGAGTGGAAGACCGCTTTTAACTGCTGATGGATTGCTTCCAATTCAACATTCTTCCTTTTGGTTTACAAGGGGCCCCAGCTGTATTCATGCAAATGATCAACCAAGTGTTACATGAATATTTATACAGGGGGGTTCTGGTTTATCTTGATGATATCCTTATCTACACGGAAACTCTGGATGAACATGTGAAACTAGTGCGGTCGGTTCTACAGAAACTGTGTGCCGCTAAGTTGTATGCTAAATTGTCAAAGTGTGAATTCCACCAAGACAAAATTGACTATTTGGGATATCGCATTTCATCTGAAGGCATAGAGATGGATCCAGAGAAGGTGCCTGCCATTATGGAATGGGCTCCACCATGCACCAGAAAACAACTTCAAAGCTTTTGGGGATTTGCAAATTTTTACTGGCAATTCATCCCGACATTTGCTAAGATAGCAATGCCCATTACAAATCTCTTAAAAACAAAAGGGGAGGTGAAGCCAAGGCCAGGAAAGCCGCTGGAGTGGTCCATGGAGTGCCAAGCAGCTTTTGAAAAGCTAAAACGACTGTTTGCTAAAGAACCAGTGCTGAAGCACCCGGATATGGACACTCCTTTCATGATTCAAGCTGATGCAAGAGATGTGGCTATTGGAACAGTGTTACTTCAAATCAACGAGAAAGGGACCTTACAGCCTTGTGCGTATACCTCCCGTAAGCTGTCTGAAACAGAGAGAAGATGGACCATCTGGGAAAAAGAAGCTTTTGCAGTTCGTTGGGCCTTACTGACCTGGAGACATTTCCTGGAAGGAGCAAAACACCCATTTGAGGTATGGACTGATCATAAGAATTTGGAAGCCTTAAAAATACCCCGGAAACTGTCCCCTAAACAAGTTCGCTGGGCCCAGTACTTCAAGCGTTTCAATTTCTCATTGAAGTACATTCCAGGAGGGAAGAACTTCATGGCAGACGCTCTCTCTAGACTACCCCAATATAATAGTATGCACCAGGAGGTGATAAGCCCAATTGTCTCAGCCAAACATCTAGCCGCCCCAGTGATCACCAGAGCCCAAAAGAAGAACCAAGAAATGGTTTTATCGAATGACCTAACCGAACAATTAAAAGAAGCTTTAAAACTGGATGAATGGTTCCTGGATCATTCAAGTGACTCTACAGTTAGAGATGGTTTGGCTTGGGTGAGGGCCAAGTTGTATGTGCCACAGGTGCTGAGGGGCCAAATACTACAACAGGCTCATGATTCTAAAGCAGCTGGCCACTTCGGATTTGTGAAGACCTTACATCTGGTTAAGCGGCAATTCTGGTGGCCTACTTTAAAGAAGGACATTGAAGCTTATATAGCTAGCTGTCCAATTTGTGCTTCGGCAAATAGACCTCCTGGTAAGCCAGTAGGATTGTTAAAAAATGTAGCTAGACCAACGACTCCCTGGAAGGAAATCTCTATGGACTTTATAGTAGAATTACCCGAAAGTGGTGGAAACACGGTCATCTGGGTAGTGACTGATTTGTTTTCCAAACAAGTACATTGCATACCATGTTCCAAGATTCCCTCTGCTAAGACGCTGGCTAAACTGTTTATTTCACATATCTATAGGTTACATGGCGTTCCGGAATGCATAATCTCTGACAGAGGGGTCCAGTTTACCTCAAATTTTTGGAAAGAGTTCCTGAAGTTAATAGGCTCCGCCCAGGGGTTAAGCTCCGCCCACCACCCCCAAACTAATGGGGCCTGTGAGAGGACTAATGCAGTGTTAGAACAATATCTTAGATGTTACATAAATTATCATCAAGATAACTGGTCCGAATTATTACCATTTGCCGAAGTGGCATATAACAACTCCGTACACAGTAGTACTGGATTTACTCCATTTAAAGTGGCTTCCTGGACAAGATTTCGTTCCCATACCTGAACTTCCTTGTGAAAAACCTAACATCCATTCATTGAATGAATGAATAACTCAACTCCAACTTAACTGGCCAGTGACACGCAAAGCATTAGATAAGGCCCATCAAGCTCATAAGAAATTTGCAGACAAGAAAAGATCCCCACAGAAAGAATATAAAGTGGGCGACACAGTTTTCCTGTCCACCAGATACCTGCAGACCACTCAAAAATCAAAGAAGCTTGGTCCTAGGTATGTTGGTCCTTTCACGATTGAACGGATTATAAATCCTGTAACAGTCCAGCTGAACTTACCCAAAACACTTCGATGAATTCATCCGGGTTTCCATGTTAGTTTGCTAAAACCTGAACGTACTTCTGATTTAAGACCCATCCAGGCTGACCCTCCCATACCAATACTGATTGAAGGTGAACAACATTTTGAAGTTAAAGAAATTCTGGACTCTCACAAATGGAGGGGTCGACTCCAGTATCTTGTAGCCTGGAAACATTTCCCTTCTTCGCAAGCCGAATGGGTTAACGAAACCGACGTTAAAGCCCATAAATTGGTCAAAGCATTTTGTTCCAAGTATCCTGATAAGCCTTAGGAGTGTATTGTTTTGTAATTGTTTAATGATTAATACTTGTCTTTATATTTTCTCCTTTCCCTCTTCTAGGACTGATGGTTTTCCTTTTTCTAGGAGGGCCGAATGTCAGCCTTCAAGATCTTCTACTATTGCTCTGCATCTTTCGGCTGTTATAAGAAACAGGGGGGAGGAAGGGGAGGAAGGGATAGGTCTGGGAAATGAGCTGGAGCTGTTACATTCTTCTGTTGTATAAATGGGGGGAGGGAAGCATACAATAGAGTTAGATTTCTATTTCTCGCTTAGCTTTCTTTTCTCTACGCAACTGCAACCTGTTATCAAAATATGCCAAGGTCAACGGACAGAGGCCTCATCATCACCTGAAGATGCCCACATGATCATATTCACAACTTCTAATTGGAAGTATCATCTGAACTATTGGGGGTGGGAACATTTCCATCACTTTGTATATGTGAATTGCGCACCTAATTTCTCAGATTCAGAATTCATTGGTTGCTACCACTTCACTTTCAGTGAAAGATATCTTTTCTCTAAACTAAAGAGTCTAAGTATTTCTTTCCTGGATTTTGAATGGAGCTCCGCCTGACAGCCCCTCTGATGAGTGCCGAGAAGGCCCTGCCAGAGGGAGGAAGAGGCATACGCGAGAACGGGAGAGAAGGCAATACTCCATCAAAGAGGAACATGAGGATGAGGTGCTCGAATGGCTGAGGGAGAATTAGTACCTATGGCGGAAGGGACACAGGCTCTATCGAGACACCAAGAGGAACCAAGCTGCTTGGAGAGAGAAGGCGGAGAACCTAGGCTACACTTCGGAGGTCCTTCTCGGGTGGTGGAAGCACATGCACAACTGGTACGGGAAGCTGCACCTCAAGAAGTCTGGCCAGGCCACGGTCAAGCTCACCGACCTGGAGACCTACGTGAGGGTGAGATCCGCCACCGAGGAGAAGCCCCTCTGTCTACCCTCTTTCTCAGGCAGCCCACAGAGAGCCAGTGCTCTTCTGGCCAAGAGTCAGCTCCTGTGTCCAGGCAGATATCTGTGGAGTGTCCCACGATGGAGACCCCCCCCGACAACTGCATGGCGGAGTGCATGGAGGACCCCCTGATGCAGTGGGAGCAAGAAGAGGGCACTTCCATCAGAGACCAACTCACCCCCACCCCCACCTCCACCTCCACAGAAAGCAGGCAAAGAGCCAGACCGGAGGGAGAGAGCCACACTGTCCTGCTGGAGATCAGGGACACCATCAAAAGCAGTGTAGATCTCCTCTCTCAGCTGGTATACACCGACATACCATCCTCAAACCGCAAGCCCTTCCTCACCTACATCAACCAGACCCTCATGGACTTGTCCGAATCACAGTACCAGGTGATAAAGGAGAGGATCACCGGTCTTCTGTACAACCCTCCAGGCCCAGCTGAACCTGCTCTGACCCAGTCGAGGTCTGCACCTCCACCCCAGGTGATGTCACAGCCCTTTCAAGGCTTTCCACAGCCCCTCACCTACCAAGGCTACTGCTACCAGGAGTTTCAGCAGCACAGGCAGCCCTTCCCAGTCCAGGCACAGGTTCATCGAACACCACCCATGCCACCCATGCCACCCATGCCACCCATGCCACCCATGCCACAGATGCCACCCATGCCACAGATGCCACCCACACCTCTTCTCGCTCACCTGCAGACCAGACAGCCCCACTACACTCCTCCTTCCTCCACCCCACAGCCAAGCCCAGCCTCAGAACATCTGTCATCGGTCTTGGGACTGACACCCCATGTCATGGAGGAAGGGGCTCTCAACATCACAGGACTGAGCCAGCTCTCTGGGAGCTTCCTCCACACACCATCCCCTGTTGTCTTCTCGGGGCCAGGCACTCCAGTGGGGCTTCAGACGAGCACTCCAGCAGCAGCCACCTCCACAGCACCTGGACCCTTCACCCCTGAGATGATGGGAACGCCTCAGAGTGACTTAGAAGAGTGCCAGAGACTGGCTTGCTACCTGTTGACTTTATCTTTGCTTGGACACTTTTCTTGGGTCATTTTGTGTTTACAGTTTGTTATTAATAAAGTTTATCTTTGCTTCACACACTTGTTTCATTTATTTTAGTAAATAAAGTCTTGGTGGAAACTTTTAGAAATGGTTTAAGCCTTTGCATGCTTGTGGGATGGGTAAGGATAACAGTGGGATGGGCAGGGATACCTGTGGGATGGGTAATAGCCATGGGACAGATAAACCTCCAGTGCAAGCATCGTGGGACTGTATGGGCCACCCTCCCAGGTGCCACACCTATGGCCCTTTATTATCAATAACAATTTAATCATTCATCAACACATTTCAACATAAACACAACTCTTTATTAAATGCCCGGTTCATTGTAGGGCCACTCAACATACATGGCACAATCTCATCAGTGTGATGAGGCAGCCTGAAGGAAGCATCCATGAAGCATTTACCATCCTGTCTTGCCACTCCACTGCTCCAGCTGTGTTTCAGGAGGTTGCGCTGCTTCTTCCCTTCACATGAAGCTCTGTTGGGGCCTTGCACATCCACAGTATCTATCAGGTTTTGCCCTTGCCTCCATTCACCAGACTCCATGTCCCCATTGCCTTGTTGGCGGTCCACGAGCCTGTTCTGCAACACTGCGTAGCGGGTGCGCATGAGATTGTGCAGGATGCAGCAAGCTTCCACGATGTTCCTCATGGTCTCTGGGTGATGCTGCATGGTGGTGAGAAGTACCTGGAACCTGTTGGCCAGGATGCCAAAGGCGTTCTCCACCACCCGCCTTGCCCTGGACAGCCTGTAGTTGAAGATCCTCTCTTCATGGGTGAGGCATCTGGAAGTGTAGGGAGGGACACTTCTCTGAGGGAGAAGGCATCATCCCCCATGATGAAGTGGGCACATCTCGTGTGTCATTGGGCAGGGGGTCTGGATCTGGGAAGCCCATGATGAGGTTGTGTTCCAGCCCCTCCTTGAGGTCACTGGCATTGTATACCTGGGCATCTGAAGATGACTCGTTGCCTGAAGCATCGATGTACATGAACTTGTAGTCAGCATCAACCATGGTGAAGAGGATGATGCTGAAGAAGCCCTTGTAGTTGTGATAAGTGGACCCTGACTTGGCTGGCGCTTTGCAGGCCACGTGCTTGCCATCTATGGCTCCAACTGTGTGGGGGAAGTTCCACTTCTGATACCACTGCTCTGCAACTTTCTTCCAGCCTTCTTCAGTGGAGGGGCACTGGAGGAGCTCCTTCACGTATTCTTCGATGATGGCCTGCACCACTTCTCTGACCACAATGCTGATGGTGTTGTGTGGCACCCTCCAGCCATACTGCATGCTCCTGCACGTGGTCCCAGAGGCCAGGTGGCGGTGAGTCAGTGCCACCTTCAGCTCAGGGTCCAGGCTGGGCCGGAAGTTGGTGTTTGCCTCGGTCAACCTGGGTCTCAGCCGCTCCACAACTTTGTCAAACATGGCTGGTGGCATCCTCATGAAGTTCTGGAATGCACGAGAGTCTTCGTTCCTCAGCTCCACCATCAGCTTGTTATACAGTCCATTCTCTTCTCTTCTCACGATCCATCTTTGTACCCAGACACTTCTTGGACGCCTCCTTTTCTTCCCGTAGAACAAGTGAAAGAGCCTGTAGAGGACTTCGCACGATTGTAGAATGATGGCGGCTACCAAAAGGAGTGTGTGACGATCCATGGTGGAGATGACTGGATGCTGTGGAAGAGCAAGAGCCAGATGAAGGCTGAAGAGGTCTGCACCGCAAGGCTGCTGGACTGAAAGTGAGATCCAGGTGATTTCTCCCCCTTTTTATAGGAAATATAGGTTTTCTGCTAGGTGTCCTTTTGCATCCTCTAGGCATCCTGCAGACATCCTAAATATCCGAGATACGTCCCCTATACGAACTTTTTTTCCATTTTAATGCTTTGTATGTAAGCTGCATCCGCTTTCATCCTTTCTATGTCCGTGCTACTAATGCTGCGTGTTCGTTCCGTGTCTGTTTCGCTTCCTCCCTGTGTCCGTTTTCCGCTGGAGCGGATTTGAGTTGCGCGGATGCACAGCGGATGCCTAGCGGATATAGCAGATGTGTAGCGGATGACAACGGACTTATAACGGATGTTCCCCGTATGCGTAGCAGATGTAGAACGGACGCGTTGGATATATTTTCCGCTCAAAAAGTTTTGTGCAGCTCAAAACTTTTTGAGTGGATGAAATGTCAGTAGACGGATGCTGGAACGATAGAGAGTATGAAAAACAGATGCAGTGAATACAGAACGGATGCATCGCGTTAACCAACGGATGGCAAGTGTTTCTCTCCATTTTACATCCTCTTTCCATCCGTTGGTGCTGTGTGACAGGGGCTTTAATTGATATGATCCTGAAGCTTGCTCCCCCTGATGGATCTAACAGGATGTTGGAGAGAGGCAGTGCTTTCTTGTGTTGTAATCGTACCTACAACACATTGCAGTAGTCTATTAAGAAAGTGGCCTAAGGATGCTTGGCCATGTTTTGGTTACCTAGCTTTGTGGCATATCTAGAAGAGTGCTAATAAATTTGTAAATGAATAGAAATTACTTTCATTTACGCGAGAGTACATTTGGCTTTAAGCCATAGCCATTTTTAATTGCTAAGCCCACATATTGAGTTTCACTGTCTATTTCCACTGCCACAAACAATAATTGAGTAGAATTATGCAATCCTTCAAAATACAGCCCAAAATATTGATATTTTTCAGTGGCTGCACATTTCATTTTCCAAATATAATTATTTACTAAACTGCCAAAGTAGAAGAGTGATTTGTGAATATCATTGGACTAATTTTATAGCAGCAGCTTTAAAGGATACAGTGAAACCTTGTTTCATTTTTTAAAAAGTCTAAATCTAATCAAATTAAGGCAGATGGTGTTGTCCCACTCCAGTTAACAGTTCTTTATTTTCTGAAGTATATTTCAGCATCACTTGCCCCCATGAGTAGCAATGCTTACCATGGCAGAATAAAATTATTGCTACTGAAAGATGCTTCTTCTGAGAAAATAGTCTTACTAACACTGAGTCTTATCATTCACATAAATATTTCTTATTTTTTTGCCTCAGTACTTGATTTGATTATTGTTTTATGCGTTTTACATTTGGGACCTTCCAGTAGACTGAAGTTACAGCAACCTTTGGATCTGTTCTGAGTGTGGTATGTTGTTGCTACCTTCCCCAAGTTTATAATTGAAAATTTGCATATGGGTAATAGTAGGAATACTAATGCAAATACTTACCAAAGAGATACAAAGATATTCTCATTCATTATAGTGGCAAGGATGCACAAAGCGTTAGCTCTTCCATGGAAGAGAAATGGAGAAGCTATTCTAGTATCAGCATCTGAATTTGTACTAAAGCATTACTGATTACTTACAGAGTATTAAGTATTATGTTAAAGTACTAAAGTATCTCACATATTAAATGGATCAATTTCTATTTGATATAGATAACCTTGGATTAATGACACAAATTGAAAAAGAGACTGTATTTTTCTATCATTGCAGTTAAATTCATTAGCATAGGAATAACTTTTTTAATTTATAGAGCTCATTAGTTGTCAAGTAGGTTTTAACATCTTCCTGTATTATAATTACTGACCTAAAATGTGTGTGCGCACATGCTTATTGTCCTCAATTTCCTTATCCCCTACAAAGAATGTCAGTGTAATATAATCCAAGCAGCATTTTAGGACAAAAACTTGTTTATTAGAAAGACAAGCATGAAACCATTTATTATCCTAGAGCCTTTTGCAGCTGTACCAAGTCTTCCAGGATGGAAAAAAATAATAGTAAACTTGAATAGGGCATTGCATTTGAAGGAGCAAATGTAGAAAAAGGCAGTATGGTACATGACAGCAAGATAACAATATCTGGGATAACACTGGAATGCCACTACCTTGTTGATTCAGTAGGGTTTAGGGGGAGCATCATGAAGACTGCCAGTGAAATATAAATAACAAATTTCAAATTGACTTTTTCTGGAAAGGAACTGAAAACATAGAAATTAGAACTGAACAGAACCTGAAAGGATTTCTTCACCTTCATGGAAAAGTGATTGAAGAACTTCTTTGAAGCATCTCTGTAAAATGAAGTAAATGTCCTACTTCTATTTAACAGCACAGGGCTTCTGCATTGTTTCATTCAGTCAAGAATAAGTTCTTTGACGATGACTGAATGAGGTTGCCTTGATTGTAAAAGCAGGATGATGTAGTTCTGTTAGGTGCTTCTCTCCAATCAGAGAAGACAGAATAGACAGTGACTGGGTGAAACTTCATCATCAGCTCACGTGCAATCCAGAGGTGGTATTCAGCAGGTTCTGACCAGTTCTGGAGAACCGGTAGTGGGAATTTTGAGTAGTCCTGAGAACCAGAAAATACCATCTCTGTCTGAAGATTTTACAGTATCCTTCCCCTGCCATGCCCACCAAGCCATGCCCACAGAACCGGTAGTAAAAAAAAATTGAATCCCACCACTGGTGCAATCCAGTGATTCATGAATTTTGAACGTTGAGGCTGAGCAACACCAACGCTACAACTCTCACTGCACATTCCACTGAATTCAAACAGAGAATAGACACCCATGTTCTGGAACATCTAGGATTCATAAAGGAAAACTGCTCCAAACTCGATTGCAGAAATATGACTTCAGCAACAGAGTGGTCAATGCCTGGAATGCCTACTTAACTCCATTTTTACAGCCTCAACTCCTCACAGCTTCAACCTCTAACTGTCTACTGTGGACCTCACCCATTCTTAAGAGGTCCTTAAAGGGGGCATGCATAAGTGCACCAGCGTGCCTACCATCCCTGACTTACTGTCCCCATTTATCTCTACTTCCTTTGTTCTTGTTTATGTTCATATGTTATCTTGCACATGTTTGACATTTATTTGTTTGACAAATAAAATAAATAGAAATAAAATTGTGGAACTATTTGAAATATTCTCAGTTATCACAACATGTATTTACTTTAATTTGCTTTACTTAATCAAACAATTTGAATCAAATAATTTGTGAAAACCTACAGTATCTCACCCTTTGAAAGTGTGGCTTTATTTCCATTTGCAAATGAAAAAGCTGGCACTGCATTTTAGAACTAAGTTCCTTTGCTCACTCCACCCACTTTAATGCTTATACATTAAAGCCATTCCTCCAGATCTTCCTGTTTCCAAGCATACAACATACCCAGCCAGAGGCAGAGCCATGTCAGACTACAAATGGGCCATCAGTTTTATTTCCAGGAAGATTCCTGAAGTAGTAGTGGTCTTATTTTTTCAAAATCAGGCAAAATTCATTTTTATTCTCCTGGATTTTGAAACGCATTAGACTGTGTATTTGATATAGGTATATTTATTGTATTTTGTTATTTACCTTGTAAAGAATTAGGAGTTATGAAAGATTTCTTTTAAACAAAAATTAAACATTCTGAGGGAGAAAATATTTATTCAAGATTTTGGCCTCTTGGAGTAGGTTGCATTGGTTTTATTGCTTAGTCATACCTTCAAGTACCCCTCCCCAAATGGCCACAAATCAGAAAAAATAGAGCAAGCATTCTTTCCCTTTCACATTTATGTCATTTCAGACAGTAAGGACAAAGCAAGCTTTGTTCTCAGAAAAGATAGGTTAATAAATGCTTTTTAATTTGTTATATATTTCAGGGATAGCATAGTTTTTAATTCACAAAGGGATCACTTTGTAAAATGTTTCCCCATAGTTATTATTAAAACATTTGGAAAAAAAAACAGAAGCACTTAATTGCTTGGAAAAGAGAACTACTCTGAACAATATGCTTTATGATCAAAATAAATAAATGAAATGCCCACAGTACAGATATAGATGTTTTAAAGTAATTAACACTTCCAAATCAAATCTTTGTATTTCCAAGATGAAAACATTAACACACAAAGAAACCACATAGAGACAAACAATTTGCAACTGCATGCCATACTTTTCTTATTCAGATCTGTATCACATTAATATCTAATTCAAATGAAGGAAATAATATGGCATACTAGACATGAAATGTGCATAGCTACCAAAGCATTGTCTTACAGGCTATGTATGATGCACAAAAGGATGAAAGCTTTAGAAAACTGAACTGAAAAAGGTTCTTGGATGAGAAGTGAAATGTCTTTAAGGAAAAGCCATGTCCTGTTGCTTTTTGAAAAAAAGCACCATCTGACCTGGATGAATGAAAATCTGCCCGAAAGATATTTTAGCATTAGAAAAGATAGCTTCTGAAATAATGAAGAGGAAGAAATGCTGCTGCATCTTCTCACCTCTGGGATAAAGTATAAAGTTTGAAATTGGCTCAGTAAACCAATTTATCTTAAATTTGACTAGTAATGCAAAGCATTATTATTATTACTATTTACTATCTAAAGCAAAAATTAATCAAATTGGTTCATCCATTCACCTATTTCCCAACAAATCTATTGAATGATATCCTCTTTACCTCCCAATCCTCAGTGTTCATCATTGCTGAATGAAACAAGAGCAGAAACAACAAATGCTGTAAAATTAGAAAGTGGACAAGGGTTCAGTTATAAGAATTCTTCAAGTGCAATAATTCTACTTGGGAGCCAGCTGGGAAAAAGTCTTGTTTGGGGAGCTGATTGGTGAAAGAACAGGTTTCAGTACTGTTATTGGCACACTTCTGCTCAGCATATTGTCTTCAGTGAGTTGGAATTTTTTGACAGATACAGAACTATTCACTAGTGTGCAGAACTGGATTTTTCAGATATGGAATCCTGGCCTATGCATGCTGATATCAATAGATAGACTTATCTAGTATTTGTTTTCTTTGATGACTGATCTCTAGACTAATGCTTATCACTGTTCTTGTCTCTTGCCATTTTGAATTCACTTTCCTGGCATGACCCCAGAGCTGTTGACATCCCACCATGAAACAGTTCTGATTAAATGGAGGGGATAACCTTTAAACAGATAATTGTCTCAGTATCAAAGCTATTGCTGAGAGATTAATTAATGGCTGACATTTCTGCAATTTTAATTGGCAAAGGCATAGTTTTCTGAAACCCAGATTAACAATGCTCTCATTAAAATGGTTACACGTGAATATATCAAAGATGCATTGAACAGTATTGATGACTGTTCTCAGACATTCACTTCTTCGCTTCTATTAAATTAAAAGTCATGGAGATAAGTTTGGAAGTAACATTTTTATAGGACAGTTCTCCTGCTATTTTTATGTTATATGGCTCCAAAAGCATCCATGGGAGAAAATCAAGGATGGAAGGAAATGAGAAAAGCATCATACTGTCCTTTTGTACCTATATTATTACATCATATGCATGTTCAAAAAGGGAAAAGCTTTCATTATAATGATACAATGTTACTTCTTCATTTTAATGAGTCCATTAAAGCCCATGTCACACTGAACCAACGGATGCAAAGAAGATGTAAAACGGACAAAAAGCCTTGGCATCCGTTCGAAAACGTGATGTACTCACTGCCTCCGTTTTGCTTCCTCTCTATCTGTCCAGAATCCGTTTATTGACGTTTCATCGGCTCCAAAGGTTTTGGGCTGCCTAAAACTTTTGCGCGGAAAATGTATCCAGTTCGTCCGTTCTGCATCCGCTACGCATCCGTTCTGCATCCGTTACGCATCTGCTATATCCGCTAGGCATCTGCTACGCATCCGCGCAACTCGCATCCGCCTAGACGCAGGGAGGAAGCAGAACGGATGCAGAACGGATGCAGAACGGATGCCTAGCAGATGCAGAATGGAAACAAAGCTTTTAAAACGGAAAAAACATTTGCAGAGGGGACCTATCTCGGATATTAAGGATGTCTAGTGGATGCCTAGAGGATGCCTAGAGGATGCCTAGTGGAAAACCTATACTGCCTATAAAAAGGGGGAGCAACTCGCCTGCATCTCACTTTCAGAACAGCAGCCCAGCGGTGCAGACCTCTGCAGCCTTCATCTGACTCTTCCTCTTCCACAGCATCCAGTCATGTCCACCGTGGATTGTAACAAAATCCTTTCGGCAGCCACCATCGTTCTGCAACAGTGCGAAGCCATCTGCAGGCTCTGTGAAATCTACTGCGAGAAGAAAAGGAGCCACCCAAAAAGAGTCTGGATCCGAAGATGGTTCGCCAGAAGAGCAGAGGATGGACTGTACAACAAGCTGATGATGGAGCTCAGGAACGAAGACACTCGGGCATTCCAGAGTTTCATGAGGATGCCTCCAGCCATGTTTGATGAAGTTGTGCAGTGCCTGACACCCAGGTTGACCAAGGCAAACACTAGCTTCCGGCCCAGCCTAGAACCTGGGCTCAAGATGGCACTCACTCTGTGCCACCTGGCCTCAGGGACCTCCTACAGGAGCATGCAGTATGGCTGGAGGGTGCCATCCAACACCATCAGCATTTTGGTCAGAGAAGTGGTGCAGGCCATCATTGAAGAATACAAGGAGGAGCTCCTCCAGTACCGCTCCACTGAAGAAGGATGGAAGAAAGTTGCAGAGCAGTGGTATCAGAAGTGGAACTTACCACACACCGTTGGAGCCATAGATGGCAAGCACGTGGCCTGCAAATCTCCAGCCAACTCGGGATCCACTTATTACAACTCCAAGGGCTTCTTCAGCATCATCCTCTTCGCCATGGTCGATGCTGACTACAAGTTCATGTACATCGATGCTTCAGGCAACAGCTCATCTTCAGACGTCCAGGTATACAACGCCAGTCACCTCAAGGAGGAGCTGGAAGGCCACCTCATCGTGGGCTTCCCAGATCCAGAACCCCTGCCCAACGACACACAAGATGTGCCCTACTTCATCGTGGGGGATGACGCCTTCTCCCTCACAACCTACCTCATGAAGCCCTACACCTCCAGACTCCTCACCCGTGAAGAGAGGATCTTCAACTACAGGCTGTCCAGGGCAAGGCGGGTGGTGGAGAACGCCTTTGGCATCCTGGCCAACAGGTTCCAGGTACTTCTCACCACCATGCAGCATTGCCCAGAGACCATCAGGAGGATCTTGCATCCTGCACAATCTCATGTGCACCCGCTACCCAGTCTTGCAGAACAGGCTCGTGGACCTCCAACAAGGCAATGGGGACATGGAGCCTGGGGAATGGAGGCAAGGGTGAAACCTGATCGACACTGAGGATGTGCAAGGCCCCAACAGAGCCTCACATGAAGCGAAGAAGCAGCACAACCTCCTGAGACACTGGTGCAACTCCCCAGCTGGAGCAATGGAATGGCAGAACAGGATGGTAGATGCTTAATGGATGCTTCCTTCAGCCTGTCTCATCACACGGATGAGAATGGGCCATGTATGTTTGGTTGGCCTACAATAAACAGGGCGTTTAATAAAGAGTTGTGTTTATGTTGACATGTGTGGATAATTATTACATTATTATTGATAATAAAGGGCTGTAGGTGTGGCACCTGGGAGGGTGGACCATACAGTCCCACTATGCTTGCACTGGAGGTTTATCTATCCCACAGCTATTACCTATCCCAAAGGTATCCCTGCCCATCCCACTGCTATCTTAACCCATCCCACAAGCATGCAAAGGCTTAAACCATTTCTAAAAGTTTCCAGCAAGACTTTATTAAAAAAAAGAAATGAAGCAAGTGTGTGAATCAAAAATAGACTTTATTAACAACAAGCTATAAGACAAAAATGAGTCTCTGGCACTCCTCTTGGTCGCTCAGTCTAAGGGGTGAAGGGTGCAGGTGCTGTGGAGGTGGCTGGTGCTGGAGTGCTTGTCATCACCTCCAGAAGCAGAAGCAGCAGTAGCCCCAGCCCCAGAAGAGTGAGCCCGTGCTGCAGAAGCCCCAGCAGAACCAGAGTGAGGGCCAGGGGGCGGGATGGTAGCCCTGTCCCTCTTGTCAGGGCTGGCAGCAGATGGCTGAGGCTTGCTGTGCTTCCGCATGGTTGTGGGGTTGCTGGCTGGCAGGGAGGCTGGCAGGAGCCAAGGCTGGCAGGAAGGCTGGCAGGGAGGTTGGCACCAAGGCAGGCACCAAGGCTGGCAGGGAGGCAGGCCCCAAGGCTGGCAGGAAGGCTGGCAAGCAGGCATGCAGGCACCAAGGCTGGCAGAAAGGCTGGCAGGCAGGCAGGCAGGCACCAAGGCTGGCACCAAGGAAGTCACCAAGGCTTGCAGGGAGGCAGGCACCAAGGCTGGCAGGCAGGCAGGCAGGCAGGCACCAAGGCTGGCAGGCAGACATGAACCAAGGCTGGCAGGAAGGCAGGCAGCAAGGCTGGCAGGGAGGCTGGCAGGGAGGCTGGCAGCAAGGCTGGTAGCAAGGCTGGCAGCAAGGCTGGCAGGCAGACATGCAGGCAGGGCAGGCAAGGCAGTCGATGTGTCTGGCAGCAGGTCTTTCCTCTGAATGGCGACCTGCTTCCGAGCTGCTTCCGTTATATCCGCGGGGCTGATGCAACGCATCCTCCCCGCATGTGCCATTAACGCCAGGCATCCATTAGGCCTCCGCTGTGCATCTGCTTTGCATCCACTGTGCATCCGCTTAATCCGTTCGGCGTCCACTCTGCATCCGCTCTTTCCATTCTGCATCCGCTTCGCTGAGGCCCCCCGGAAGCCCAGTGGTTGCGCCATCCACTCCCATCCGCTTCCATCTGCTGGGCTTCTGTTCCACATCCGCTTTCCATCCGCTCTGCGTCCTCCCCGCGTTCGTGTTATCCGCTCCGGTTATGCAAATTTTTGCCCCTTTTGAGAGTGGATAACAACGGATGGAACATTTTGCTCGTCCGCTGTGTCCTTTTTGCATCCTTTGGGCAGTGTTACATGGGCTTTAGATACGGCAGACACTTCTGTGGATATCAAAAAAGGACAACAACAAGAAAAATAACAGCATAGTGTATTCTATAGCCTTTTCTTTTACTTTAAGAGCTGTTTGACTGTCATTCATGAAACTTTTATTTCCACTTCTTTGAACAAAGAGCATATTGCAAACAACTTCTGCAAGTATTGCCATCCAAAAACCATTTTAATACTTCAAAGTTTGTTGATTTCCATGAGATGGGTCTTAGTCATAAAAGGGAGAGTTACATTTCACATTGGCTAGAACTGGAGGCTAAAATGCACAAACATAGACTCAATGCAATTTTATACTCATGTGATTCTCTCGCATCTAAGTTGCAGATCAAGGTGTTCTGATAATGGAAGATTTTATTATTTTATTATTGTCACTGAATATATAGAATATATAGAATATAAAATGTCTTACCCAGTAAAAATCAACACGTAACTCTGAACCAATCTTTCTTTAGATGCAAAGTTGCATCCAAAGTTGCCTTAAGTTTTGAAAGATATATATATATATATAAAATCAGGCTTCTGTATTGTGTTCGTCTGCGAGTCAGACTTTTACAGTTGTTTCAGTTTTAAATTTGGGGCAAGCCTACTGCTGTGCCTGAATGGTTTTTTCTTCATCCTGATTGGTTGAGAGTCTTGGTCTGTGTGGGGTTTGCTGTGTTCTGCTTGACTGGTGTTTCTAATATCTTCTGTCTGTTTCATGGAATTTTTTTGTCTTGATTGGCTGGCAACATTGTGTTCCTGTATTGGAAGCTTTCAGTGCAGCTTGGACGGCTGTTATCTATTAGGAAGCTAGGTTTCATCTGCGTGCCCAGTTGAGGTGTGTTTGAGCTGGAGGTATCAGGGGGGATCTGTTTGTGCCCAGGTGTTTGCCTGGCTTTTTGTTTGTGAGCTTCCAAATAATTGACAGTCTGGTAGAATCATCTCTTCTATTCATGCTTTCAGGTATTTTTTCAATCTCTATGGCTTCTCTGATAATTGGTTGACTGGAGTTTAGCCATCCACCCAATTTTGCATTTCATGTTCTATGTTCTCTGGACATACACACAATATCAAATACGCACTTCAATACATGTTGAGTACCACCCACACAGGATTGCAGAGAGGGAGGTTATGGTGAGGAGAATATTGGCAGCAGAAATTAGAAGAGGTGTTTGGAAAAAAGAGAGGGGGCTTAATTTTTTTTTTTAATCACAGGAGGAGTTTTGCTTTGGAGAAAAGATATGGAAAGGTACAAGTTTAAAAGAAGAGCAGGAAGGATTTATGAAGGATTCAGGAGATAAAAGGAGTTTCCCTGTGCATTCAGCAGATGCTTAGTTAGAGAGAAGTGCAATAGAAGGAGAGAACAGCTCAGAGATCTTTGTCACAAGAATCAAAAGACCCTGCAATGACAATGGAATCAGCAAGAAATTAAAATAATAAGTAAAAAGAAGGGTGGAATACAAGGAAAGACCGAGACCATGAAGAAGAAGAAGAGAAAAATGATTGAGTGTGGTAGATCAGCACAAAGGAGAGACTTCAATTAACAGAATGATTATATTAGGTTTTGCAATCCCAGCTGTTTAATGGGGCTGATCTTGAAGGGGAAGAGAATCAGCCAGATGACTGCGAAAAATGGCTTTAATGCTGCCAGTGTTGAGAGAGAATCCCAGATTTAAAGTTCTCTCAGGGTATAGTTTATGTGCCCAAACACACAACCTGTGACTAAGCAGACATACTGTATTATCATCACATGCCTCTTTATGGGGATGACAAGAAGTCTGCACACACTCAGGATTGTTTACATGTTATTCCTAGCCCAATGTAAAAGAACTTGATGCCATTGGTACAAAGTATTTATATTTTTTAAAAAACTGAGCTATTCAAAGTATTAGCAGCAAGTTAATTTTTTCTATTGGAAACCAAGAAGTGGGCTTTCATTTATTTGTGTTCCCAGAGAAGAATTAGAAGATAGTTATTTCCCCTCCTCCAGGTTTTTCAAGTTTGTCAATGTTGAAAAAGCACTAGGCAATCGAAAACCATCTCTATCTATTGGACTGGATGGAATATGTGCCTACTTATTTAAAAAGCTACCCACTGCCATAGCGAACCTCTATGAATAATCTTTGATAAATCCTTCAGGACCAGCTCCTTGCCAAAACTACACTCACAAGCCACGGTCATCCCCATCTTCAAAAAGGGAGACCCCAGCCTAGTTGAAAATCACACACCAATCTCTTTATGCTGCATCACCTGTCAAGTCATGGAATCAATTATTAATCAATCCATTATCCTCCACTTAGAGACAAACAATCTACTCTCTAATAAACAATTTGCTTTCAGAAAAAAATTATCCTGCAATCTGCAACTCTGCAAAAACATATGGACTGCACAACTTGATCAGGGCAAACAATAGATGCAATCTACATAGACTACTGTAAAGCCTTTGATTCAGTGGTACATGACAAACTACTTCTAAAACTAAAATCTTATGGTATCTCTGGATACCTGCATAACTGGACAGAAGCATTCCTGTCAAACAAACAACAAATGGTCAAAATTGGGAGCGTCCTATCAAATTCTGTACCTGTCAACAGTGGTATCCCTCAAGGCAGTGTTCTAGGATCAAGTCTTTTCATAGTCTACATTAAATGACCTCTGTAATCATATCAAGAGCAACTGCGTTCTCTTCGCTGATGATGCAAAGCTATTCAATACCACAGACAATACTGCTACCCTTCAAAAAGACCTTGACTATGTACCAGAATGGTCAAACAAATGGCAACTTCAAATCTCAACAAATAAATGCTCTGTTCTACATATTGGCAGAAAATAAAATACAGGCTGAATAGTCAAGACCTTGTTGACGATCCAAACTCTGTCAAGGATCTTGGAGTACTCATCTCTAATGACCTAAGTGCTTGAGCTCACTGTAACTACATAGCCAAAAAGGTGTTAAGAGTTGTTAAACTAATCTTATGTTGCTTTCTCTCTGGTAATATTACACTAATAAATAGAGCATACAAAACATTTGCTAGACCAATACTCGAATACGGCTCATCAGTCTGGAACCCACATTACGTATCTGATATTAACACAGTTGAGAAAGTCCAGAAATATTTCACAAGAAGGGTTCTCCACTCCTCCACTCATTGCAGAATACTTTATGCTACCAGATTCAAAATTCTAGACCTAGAAAATTAGAACTATGCCGCCTTCAGTCCGATCTAAGTATAGTGTATAAAATCATACATTGCAATGTCCTACCTGTAAATGAATACTTCAGCTTCAACCATGACAGCAAAAGAGCAAACAATAGATACAAAGTCAAGGTTAATTGCACCAAATGTGATTGCAGGAAACACGACTTCGGCAACAGAGTGGTCAGTGTCTGGAATACTCTATCTGACTCTGTGTTTTTTTCCCCAAACCCCAAAAACTTTAACCTTAGATTGTCCACTATTGACCTCACCCCTTTCCTGAGAGCTCTGTAGGAGGTGTGCATAAGTGCACCAATGTGTACCATTCCTGTCCTATTGTTTCTTTTATTTTTCTTATGTGTATCCATGTATTCATAACTATATTTTTACTTATACTTATTATCTTGTAAGCAATTGACAAAAATAAATAAATAATTCTAGCTGATCCTATGTCCTCCTATGGTGGGTGAATCTTTTTAATTCTTTCTGTCTCTGTCTTCTATCCTCACACATGTATTGTATAAATACATACATCAGTATGAACACATATATTTCTCTAATGTGCACAAAGCATTTGTACACAAAATGAAACTGAATCACTCACACACACACACACACACACACACACAAAATGTCCTGGTTCCGATCAGGCATTAACAGGTAGCTTTAAAAAATTGTAATTCCTTCTAATATCTTTTGGACCCTTCTTAACACAAGGGATGTAACTTCTGTCTTGTGAAGGTCATTAGTTCAAAACCTAGCAAAACATTTTCTTTTAATATTGTCCTTCTCTCACTCCCCCCCCCACCTTAGCCTTGTTTCAGGAGTTCCCCATTTTATCACTTTTCTGATCTCCTGAGATAGAAGGGATTCCTCTAAGTGTTCTACTTTTCAGATGGCTGAAAAAAATGAGATAAAGCACCTTAATTATGTCTGATTCTGGCTGGCTCTCAGTCCTTCAAAACAGGACTGTAATAAAAATATAAATCAATGGCGTCAAACTTGCAGTTGTCCTCATGTGATATATTGCAACTTTCCCCCTTTTGCTAAACCAACTTTTCCCCTTTTGCTAAACTGGGCATGGCCAGCGCATGACACATGTAGCCTGTGGGCCATGAGTTTGACACCCCTGATATAAACTAAAATACAAACTATGCGATAATAAAATTTACAAATGTTCAGGAACAGCCATAACTTATGCATACAATTACTCCCCAAGAAATACAAGAACATCCTTTAGAATCTAAAGATCTATTGAAACAGACTATTAATAGTATCAGAAAAAGCATACAAGATCGAGACCTGTCATATCTCAAGGGGAATGCTGTCCCAGAGAAAAGGCAAACTATCTGAGAAAGCCTGATCAAAGAGCTCATCAGATGACATTCCTTTAAACTAGGGATTCTCTCCTGTTCCTTTTCTTAAATGACAGGCAGAAGCAGGGGTGGGATTCTACCAGTCCACACCTATTTTCTAGAACCGGTTGTTAACATTCTAAGCAGTTCAAAGAACCAATTGTTAGAAGAAATTAATGGCCTAATATTGTAAGGAAGGCAGGAAGGAAACATTCTGGTGTTGCTTACAGAAACTGCCTCTCCGTTAACCCTTATTACATTCTTGGCAGGACTAGACTTTCTGTCTCAGGAACGTCTCTGGAGTTTTTTTCCACCTCCTTTGCTGGTACTTTGTTTGGGTGGAGTGACCATTCAAAGTTACAATGGCACTGAAAAAAGTGACTTATGGTCATTTTTCACACTTACGACTGTTGCAGCATCCCCACAATCATGAGAGGCCAGGCGAGGAGATGTGTGCCTCAATGTGAGTGATATTGAGTTGACCACACCCAGCCAATAACATGACCACCAAGCCATGTCCACCCAGTCACATGACTACCAAGTCATACCCACCAACTAAGTCACACCCACAGAACCAGTTGTTAAAAATTTGAATCCCACCCCTGGGCAGAAGCCATTTGGAGAAGGGGGCTTGAAGATATCAAGACCTGAATTCTGAAGTATTTTAAAAGTATCATTCAGCAATCTGAATTGTACTTGGAAATGAATTTGATGTCAACAGACTTCAAAGCAGAAATGTTACTAGGACAAATTGCCTTCCACCTGGCACATTTGGGATCAGTTGTATTGTCAAGACAATTCTTATATACAATACACCGAAGTGATTCAAACAAGAGGTGACTTATAGAAGTGATTGAGAGACTGGTCATAAGCAAAGACTTCTGATCCAGAAAATATAACTGTCACACAAGATGGATCTGGGCATAGATCTGAATGTCTGAAGAATAAGCAGAGTGAGTATTGAGGTCTGTTTTACTCCCACAGGATACAATGCCAAGATAAAGCATGTAAAGGACACAGTACAAATTAATGTAGCATTAGTATATCAATATCTATTGGCTATGGAGTTAACAGAATCTTCCATGGCGAAATGATATTGGTTATTGAAGAAGAAAATGACATTAAAGATTTCTTTCATGTCCTGCTCATATCATTATCCAATCATGTCTGATTAACCATTATTTTCATGTAGTGGTCATAAAATGCTAAAGTTGGAAGGATTATTTTTGCCACTGAGTCAAACCCTTGAGTGTGGGAATCAAAATGAATGTATTCATTATAGATGTGTCTCTAGCTTCTATCGGCACACTTTTAGTGAAGGGAAACTTACCTTCTTTCTGAGTAAATGGTATACAATATCTCTTACTAATAATTTCCTTCCATACCACAACAATCAGAATCTGAAATTTAAATCCATATCTTCCATTTCACTTTCTGATGCCAGGAACTTAGGTTAGCAAAGTATATACTAATGGCTAAAATGTCATGGAATTTTCCCTTGTTTCCACTGACTCCTAGTTATCATACTTATTTTCTTGCTTGGTATTTTTTTCTAGAAGATTGATGATAGTTAACCACACTGGATGAATTTCCATCAATTTTTGTGGGAAAACAATAATCTACATCATGCAGAAAACACAACTCACATATGATTAGTCATTTAAGGGATTAGTGCCTCAGTTGTCATACTTAGTTCCTTTTATGCCAGCCCATTAAACTAAGAATTCTTTCTATAAGAAAATCAATCTGTATTCACCTGATTGCACTGAGGTAACTTAAAGACTGTCAGCAGCACTGCTATTAATCCAATGCTATTCAAGCTGGCTGGTGAAAATAATTGCAGAGTCTCTGTATGAGTCACTTCCATGGAGTTATTTTGCAAAAAGTATAAGTCCTTTGAGATGAAGAAATAAAACCTATTGTAAATTTCTTCATAAGGAAAGCAAAGTCCGACTTGAATTGGACTACAGTAGAACAGGTAAAATAAAATTTTGTAAGAAAAAACAGCAAGTGGAAAGGAAGTAATAATCCTTCTTCCTCAGTCTCACATTTCTGAAATTCATGTTTTACTATTATTTATAGAGGAAGACCAAGTGAATGATCAAGAATTTAGGGAAAAGCTCTCAGTAGAAGAGAAGCAGTTCTGAAAGAGGTAAATTATTCTCACGTGTTGAGGTCTACCAGCATGGATGAAGATCTTTCATCAAATATCAGTTCCTACTCATCCAGTTACCATCAGAAATTATGCTTTGACGGAGTTGCTCTAATAATAAATAGAAAGCTCCAATTATATAGGAACACTTGATCCATTATTGACAAAGGTTGCTGAATTAACACAGATTATTTGAAGACAATTTACAAAAATGGGATATTTTTAATTAAGCATAATGTGCAATTGGCAGATTTCCCACTTTTAGGCCTGTAACAGATTTGTAAAGAAAGACACATTATAAAAATGCCATAAATCTCCAAAATTCTCCAATTAAAATAAAATACATGGAATTTTCATTTGTCTTAGAAGTAGCGGACCTAATATTTCCTTAGATTTAAATAATGCATTAGTATCGATGAATACATAAAGATGGATGGATTTTGGACTCAGATTCTCATTTTATCACTTTAAAATTTATTTTGTTCATTTCCATCTTAACATTTCACAAATGTCCACATAAACAGTTATATGTTTATGAATATTTTCTCTAATACATGCATACACAGGTCATACACAGAAATATAAATTAGAAAAAAATAAATTAATACTTTTTTCCAATATTTTATTTTAATAAAATAAATAATATTTATATTATTATATATTATTTAATATTATATAATATTAAAATTAATATTTTATACTAATTTTTCTTGTGATGCAGTTTCCTGTAATTTTGAGAGAATAAAAAGCTAAATCATATTTTATATTTTAAACTTGGCTGAAACACTTTTTTTAAAAAAAGAAACCTCCCAGTCGATGAAGTAAACCACAAAAATTCTGCCTCAACTAAAGAATTGCATGATTTGCATTACTGCCCCCTTCCATTGCAGTCATCTCCTGCAGAAAGGTAGTTTATTCTTTCATTAGCAAAACCTGGCTAGCTTTCTTCTTTGTTTATTAATAATGCCAAGGAAAATGATATAGTTGAGCTAGCCAGCAGAAAGAGTTGATAAGATCAACTGTATTTCATGAAATCCTTTAACACCTCTTTACTTGAGATGATGCTTCTCCAAGTATGTACTCATAACTGCCATAAACATACATAAACATAAAGGAAGAATAGCTCCTTATTTCTCTATAGCTGAAGGAATATTATCCCAGAATTTAAATCAGAGTCTTCTCTTTTGAGGCGTTCTAATGCTGCCAAGATCATTTGCTTTAGACAGCCAATGAAAACCTGGCATTTTAGTCACACATTTCTTAAAGGCCCACTGGCCGACGGACGCAAAACGTATGCATAAAGGACACAGCGGATGAGCAAAATTTTGGGGGTGGCTCCATCCATTGTCATCCGCTCCAAAAAGTGGCAAAAATTTGCATAAACAGAACGGAAAAGAACGGACGTGGGTAGTATGTAGTGGGGATGTTAAATGGATGTTCATTGGAAGCCTAGCAGATGAAAGCGGATGGAAGCGGATGACACTTCTGAAGGGGTTCCAGGGGAGAATTTCAAAGCGGACGCATAGCGGAAGGAGTGGATGCATAGCGGATGAACCGGATGCATCACGGATGCCTATAGGAAACAAAGGGGATGCCTCACAGATATTTTTCGGATGCAAAGCGTTCACTGTGCATGCGGGGAGTATGAATTGCGTCAGCTCCATGGATATAAAAGGATGCAGCACGCACGCAGTCAGCATACAAGGGAAAGACGTGCTGCCACATACATCTTGCAGGAACACCATGGTTTGTCAGTCAGGAAAGTAGAGGAAGCCCGTGCCTACTTGTTCAGCCTTGGCAAGGTGAAGAAGGCCAGAACCAGCATCCCACCCCCTGGCACTGACTCTGAAGCTGCTGCTGCTGCTGCTGCTGCTGCTGCTGTGGTGGACCACCCCCAAGGCCGTCAAAACCCTGCTGCTGAAGGCCCTGCTGCTGAAGCCCCTAAAGGCCCTGCTGCTGAAGCCCCTGAAGGCCCTGTCAAGCGCACTGACCAGGAGATATACGTCATGGCCAAGTGCAGTTTCCTGGAGGGTGAGATCTGCCACTGAGGAGCAGCCCCTCTGAGACCCCTCTCCCTCAGACAGCCCACAGACAGCCAGTCCTCTTCCAGTCAGGAGCCAGTTACCCTGTCCAGGCAGGTGTCTTCAGAGGGCCCCACAGCAGAAACCGCGCCAACAGCTGTACTCCCCATGCCGGCGGACTTGGAGGATCCCGTGGAGGATGATGCCCTGCTGTAACAAATGGAGGAAGAAGCAGCAGCCACCAGAGGCCAATCCATCCCCACCCCCACCCCCAGCTCCAGAGGATGCAGGCAGACTGGAAGGCCAGGACCACAGTGTGCTGTTGGAGATCAGGGACACAATGAAGACCAGCACAGAACTTCTCCCTCAGCTGGTCCACTTGGACAGAGCATCCTCGGGCCAGAAGCCCTTCATCACCTATGTGAGCCAGACCCTGAGGGACCTGCCCGAGGCCCAGTACCAGGTGATGAAGCAGAAGATCACAGCACTTCTGCACAACCCTCAAGGCCCAGCTGAAGCTGCTCCTACCCAGTCAAGGTCTGCTCCTCCTCCCCAGGTGATGTCACAGCCCTTCCACAGCTTTCAACAGCCCCTCACCTACCAAGGCTATGACTACCAGGACTTCCCACAGCAGAAGCAGAACTTCCCAGTCCAGGCCAAGGTTCATCGGACACCACAGATGCCAGTCCTCATCCAGCTGCAGACCAGACAGCCCCACTACACTCTTCCCAACCCTTCCTCCACCCCACAGCCAAGCCCGTCAATAGACAATCTGTCATCAGTATTGGGCCTGACATCTCAAGACCTTCATGAAGGGCCTCTCAACCTCACGGGACTGAGTCAGCTCTCGGATAGCTTCCTGAACACACCACCACCTGCTGTACCCTCGGGGCCAAGCACCCCAATGGTGCCTCAGACCAGCACTCAAGCCACAGCCAACTCCACAGTCCCTGCCCGCTTAACAGCTGAGACCATGGACATGACTCAGAGTGACTGAGAATAGTGTCAGAGACTGAGTTGTTTACTTGTTAAGTTTATCTTTGCTTAAGACACTTTACTTGGTTCATTTTGCTTATTTAATAAAGTGATAAAGTTTATCTAAGAAAGTTAATGAAGGTTATCTTTGCTTAAGACACTTAATACAGTTTACTTGTTTTATTTTGCTTATTTAATAAAGTCATAAAGTTTACCTAAGAAAGTTAATAAAGTTTTTCTTTGCTTAAGACACTTAGTTTACTTGGTTCATTTTTTTTACTTAATAAAGTGTTGGTGAAAACTTTGAAAAAATGGTTAAGCCTTTGCATGCTTGTGGAATAGACAAGGATAGCTGTGGGATAGATAAACCTCCAGTCCAACCATAGTGGGACTGTATGGTCCACCACCCCAGCGATCTAGATGATTTTCTCCCCCTTTTAATAGAAAATATCAGTTGTCTGCTGTGGGACCTTCGATATACTCTAGACATACTGCAGACATCCTAAATATATGAGATACATCCCAGATACAAACATTTTGTCCGTTTTTAATACTTTATATATGAGATGCATATGCTTACATCCTTTCTATTACCGTGCTACGGACGCTGTGTAGACGTTCCATGTACCTTTTGTTTCCTCCCTCTTTCCGTTTTCAGCTGCAGCGGATGTGAGTTGAGGGGATGGCCAGAGGATGCAGAGAGGATACAGTGGACGTTTAATGGATGATAATGGACATAGAACGTTTGTTGCCCGTATATGTCACGGCTGTACATCGTACGCGGCGGAAAGTTCATCCGTTCACAAAGTTTTGTGCAGTTCAAAACTTCTTGCGCAGATGAAATTGCAGTGGACAGATGCTCGATGGACAGAGTGTAAGAAACACGTATGCAGTGAGTACACAATGGATGCATAGCATTTTCCAATGGATGGCAAGCTTTTTTTTAATGTTTTGCATCCGTAAGTGCAGTGGGACCGGGCCTTAAGCAGAACTTGGCCATGCTTTATTGTCCCTTGTGTATACCTGTTTATCATTGCATGATGGTCATTGCTATTTTATCTTTTTCAAGCATTGTTGGCTTTTTTTAAAAAAAGAATATTTTTTGAAAAATATTTTTTGAAATATATTTTATAAAATTATAAAATAGATAAATGTCTATAAAAAAATAAATAAAGCTATTACATGCAGAATATCTCACATTTTGTCACTAGCATTTCTCTGGTACTGTATAAATGAATGGGTAGTGTGGAATAGTTTCCCCACCAGTTTCTTATACTACCATAATTGAAATGATAAAAAAGCCTGTTCATTAATGATATTTTGACAAAATGATGGTTGTATGATCTTGAAGATGCTGAACATCCCTTGAGGGGAAATGACCAAAGAGCTCTCTTGTCTAGAACATTCTCTTTCAAGAACCTCTGAATCTTATCATGTTGCAATTGTATGATTAACATGTCATTTATTTTTTTTTTGTCATGGCCTATTTGTGTCTCACTGCTCCTGCTTTTATAAAAGGATGAATTCCCAAACCTTGTCAAAAAGATCCAGCTGATTCATAATAGAAGAAGCCATCTGTTTACCGGTAGTCTCTCAAATGCTTTAAGCTTATTTAATTTTATTCAGAATGGCTCCAGAAATCTGCCTTTTTATTCAGAATCTATTGAGGTCCTGGGTTCAATTTTGGTGGATTTTGGCTTCCACATTTTTTTCTTCCATAAGTTGCCTTTCCATTGTGATGAAACCAATTACTGTTAAAATGATGACTGATAGAAGAGAATACGTGGTGTTTGAGGTTGAACTGTAGCATCCTTGATGCTCTCTGAATTTGGTTGTTTGATTACAGTCATTTCATTATTGAATAGATAACATCATCAGTATGAGTATGGTTTGCTCCCACTTTATATACAGACCTTGCCCTGACAGTGTTGATGGGAAGTGTGGTTTTCTCCTTGTAGTTCCATGACTGGAGTATTGTTTTTTGCTTGATTGTTCGTCTGTTGTTAATCCTTGCTTATCTGGGTGTTGGCTGTTGCAGATTCTGCATTTTGATCTTTTTGTTTCTTTCAAAGATTTTTGTTGTCTCTTTTGGGGGGGGGGGGTTCTACAAGATTATAACTATTTATAATAGTTGCTTTATAAACTCCTGCTGCTGCTACTGCTATTTTCACCACTACTATTTTCCAAAGCAAAACAAATAAAGCCCATGTCACACTGAACCAACGGATGCAAAGAGGATGTAAAATGGACAAAAAACCTTGCCATCCATTGGTTAACACGATGTATCCGTTCTGTACTCATTGCCTCCATTTGGCTTCCTCTCTATCCATCCAGTATCCGTTTATGGACGTTTCATCCGCTCCAAAAGTTTTGGGCTGCCTAAAACTTTTGCGCGGAAAATGTATCCAGTTCGTCCGTTCTCAATCTGCAATCCGTTATGCATCCGCTATATCCGCTAGGCATCCGTTCCGCATCCGCGCAACGCGCATCCGCCCGGACGCAGGGAGGAAGCGGAACGGACGTGGAACGGATGCAGAATGGATGCAGAACGGATGCCTAGTGGAAACAAAGCATTTAAAGCAGAAAAAACGTTCACAGAGGGGACTTTTCTCAGATATTAAGGATGTCTAGAGGATGCCTAGAGGATGCCTAGAGGATGCCTAGCGGAAAACCTATACTGCCTATAAAAAAGGGGAGCAACTCGCCTGCATCGCACTTTCAGAACAGCAGCCCAGCGGTGCAGACCTCTGCAGCCTTCATCTGGCTCTTCCTCTTCCACAGCATCCAGTCATGTCCACCGTGGATTGTAATAAAGTCCTTTCGGCAGCCACCATCATTTTGCAACAGTGCGAAGCCATCTGCAGGCTCTGTGAACACTACTGCAAGAAGAAAAGGAGCCACCCAAAAAGAGTCTGGGTCCCAAGATGGTTCACCAGTAGAGCGGAGGACGGACTGTACAACAAGCTGATGGTGGAGCTCAGGACCGAAGACACTCGGGCGTTCCAGAACTTCATGAGGATGCCTCCAGCCATGCTTGACGAAGTTGTGCAGCGCCTGACACCCAGGCTGACCAAGGCAAACACCAGCTTCCGGCCCAGCCTGGAACCTGGGCTCAAGGTGGCACTCACTCTGCGCCACCTGGCCTCCTCCTACAGGAGCATGCAGAACGGTTGGAGGGTGCCATCCAACACCATCAGCATTGTGGTCAGAGAAGTGGTGCAGGCCATCATCTTTGCCATGGTCGATGCTGACTACAAGTTCATGTACATCGATGCTTCAGGCAGCGGCTCATGTTCAGATGCCCAGGTATACAACGCCAGTGACTTCAAGGAGGGCCTGGAAGGCAACCTCATCATGGGCTTTCCAGATCCAGACCCCCTGCCCAACGACACAGAAGATGTGCCCTACTTCATCATGGGGGATGATGACTTCTCCCTCACAACCTACCTCATGAAGCCCTACACCTCCAGACTCCTCACCCGTGAAGAGAGGATCTTCAACTACAGGCTGTCCAGGGCAAGGCGGGTGGTGGAGAACGCCTTTGGCATCCTGGCCAACAGGTTCCAGGTACTTCTCATCACCATGCAGCATTGCCCAGAGACCGTGAGGAGGATCATGGAAGCTTGCTGCATCCTGCACAATCTCATGCACACCTGCTACCCAGTCTTGCAGAACAGGCTCGTGGACCTCCAACAAGCCAATGGGGTCATGAAGCCTGGGGAATGGAGGCAAGGGCGAAACCTGATCGACACTGAGGATGTGCTAGACCCCAACAGAGTCTCAAATGAAGTGAAGAAGCAGCGCAACCTCCTGAGACAATGGTGCAACTCCCCAACTGGAGCAGTGGAGTGGCAAGACAGGATGGTAGATGCTTAATGGATGCTTCCTTCAGCCTGTCTCATCCCACGGATGAGATTGGGCCATGTATGTTTGGTTGGCCTTCAATGAACAGGGCGTTTAACAAAGAGTTGTGTTTATGTTGACATGTGTGGATAATTGATTACATTATTGATAATAAAGGGCCATAGGTGTGGCACCTGGGAGGGTGGACCATACAGTCCCACTATGCTTGCACTGGAGGTTTATCTATCCCACAGCTATTACCCATCCCAAAGGTATCCCTGTCCATCCCACTGCTATCTTAACCCATCCCACAAGCATGCAATGGCTTAAACCATTTCTAAAAGTTTCCAGCAAGACTTTATACAAAAAAAGAAATGAAGCAAGTGTGTGAATCAAAAATAGACTTTACTAACAACAAGCTATAAGACAAAAAAGAGTCTCTGGCACTCCTCTTGGTCGCTCAGTCTCAGGGGTGAAGGGTCCAGGTGCTGTGGAGGTGGCTGGTGCTGGAGTGCTTGTCATCAGCTCCTCCAGAAGCAGAAGCAGCAGAAGCCCCAGCCCCAGAAGAGCGAGCCCGTGCTGCAAAAGCCCCAGCAGAACCAGAGTGAGGGCCAGGGGGCGGGATGGTAGCCCTGTCCCTCTTGACAGGGCTGGCAGCAGATGGCTGAGGCTTGCTGTGCTTCCACATGGTTGTGGGATTGCTGGCTGGCAGGGAGGCTGGCAGGAACCAAGGCTGGCAGAAAGGCTGGCAGGAAGGTGGGCAGGAAGGCTGGCAGGCAGGCTGGCAGGCAGCAAGGCTGGCAGGCAGACATGAACCAAGGCTGGCAGGAAGGCTGGCAGGCATACATGAACCAAGACTGGCAGGGAGGCTGGCAGCAAGGCTGGCAGCAAGGCTGGTAGCAAGGCTGGCAGGCAGACATGCAGGCAGGGCAGGCAGGGCAGCCAATACGTCTGGCAGCAGGTCTTTCCTCTGAATGGCGACCTGCTTCCAAGCTGCTTCCGTTATATCCGTGGGGCTGACGCAATGCATCCTCCCCGCATGTGCAGTGAACGCCAGGCATCAGTTAGGCTTCCGCTGTGCATCCGCTGTGCATCCGCTTTATCCGTTCGGCGTCTGCTCTGCATCAGCTGTATCCGTTCCGCATCCGCTTTGCTGAGGCCCCCCGGAAGCCCTGCGGATGTGCCACCCACTCCTATCTGCTCCCATCCGCTTCCATCCGCTGGGCTTCTGTTCCGCATCCACTTTCCATCCGCCCTGCGTCCTCCCCATGTCCGTGTTGTCCGCTCTGTTTTTGCAAATTTTTGCCCCTTTTGAGAGCAGATAACAACGGATGGAACATTTTTCTCATCCGTTGTGTCCGTTTTGCATCCATTGGCCAGTTTGACATGGGCTTTAGCAGAAGTGTTGTGAAAAATCACAGAAATTTGGAAGACGCAGATTTATAATTTCACATCATTAAAATGGGTGAAAAGTAATGAAAAGGATTAGGAATGGACAGATTTAAACATTCTCCTTTTTGACTATTTTTTAACAGAATTATGTCACTAGAATGCTTTTTAACTAAGTAATTAGAAACAAACTGAAACAAAAAATAAACCTTAGATGTATGGAATGCAAAGCAGTTTGGGATAGGTGAAACCTGAGATGAATTTTGGATGGGCAACTCAACGTCTCCATTACGGAAAGCAAAGATGACAGCAGTGCCCTACATCAAAAATAGTTCCTAATGTCTAAATCAGGAGAAGAAAAAGATTTTCTGTCAAAGTTTAGGGTAATTCATAAAAAGTGAAACTGGAGAAGTATACTTATAGTACGGGTATCCAACTTGCTGTGTCATGTTGCCATCACATGATCTATTGTGATGTTTTTTCCCTTCATGGAGCTGGGGTGGGCGTGGCCTGCATGTGAAGTATCTGGCCCATGGGCTGCCAGTTTGACATCCCTGTCTTATAGTATTCAGAAATGGTTTGTATGAAATTTCTTATGCTGCTTTTATAGTAGTTACAGAAGGAGAAGCCAGACTGGGCTGAACTGAAAACTAACCTAGGACAAATGAACTCTTGAGACTGAACTGCGATAAAAATTTTTCATTGATATTACCTTTTCTTTCATGTGAATGATGTATTTAGGACCCATTCTGAGCTTACATTTTAACTGAATACTAGATGGCGTTGTCTGTGATTCCCTAGCAATTCTAAGGCCAGTGTTACATAAATCAGACTGATCCTTTTTTGTTGAAATTCAGAACAACAGATAAAAGACAGTTGAAATTAATGCTCTTTTTAATCTGTAATCTGTATTCAATCTCACAGAAATCAGGAACAACTCTTGAAATAAGATTGCATTTCCTGAGCCATTTACCAATCCTATGAAGGTATCCCATGAAAAAAAGATGAATTTGATATATGAGGTGGCTAGTCTTACCTTTTTAATGATAGCTTTTAATGATGATGGTTTCTCTATAACATAGGCTGTCCCACAGCAATTACTGATTGCACATTAAAAGGAATACCTCCAGATAAAGCCACTTCTCTCACTGTCAATAACTTTTGCATTTTCTAAGTAGCACCTTGTATTTATAATCTTGTAGAGTTTAGCTAGCTGGAATGACACCATGGAAAACAAAATCACTATTTGCAAATCAACTTCTTCTGTATTTGATTGTGGCAACTAGTTTGACTCGTCTAAATGTAGAATACTGGCTTTGACTAGCCCATCCATAGGATCATCAAGATGTTCCATCCAGTTTTCTAAGATTTTTCATTTCCCATTTCAATAACCAGTTAGCACACAAATTTTTTCTTTCTCATGCTTAGTGATCACTGAGCTATTTTAAATGATTCTTTCTCATAGAGACTATTTGTATTTTTCACACCTTGGATATCATCCAAGCCTATAGTGTACTGTCGGCTATTTGTTTATCTTTTTTTAAAAGGCATGCAGTATTATGTATGGAACTTGATAGGCTCCAAGTTCCCTATTCTGATTGGCCGAAAAGGCCGTTCTCGAATTGGCTGTTAGAGAACCAATCCAATTAGCCCGCCAAATGGCGGGAACAATTAAAGTAGTGTCATTGGCCACAAGCCACGGGCAAGCCGCTATATAAAGGGCTGCCATGGCTTGGGCTGTTGTTCTGTTACCATTTCTTAGCAAGTTTAATAAAAGAGTTTGTTGTTGGAACCCGGTCTCGCACGCTTCTTTCCAGATAGAACACTGGCAACAAAGGTGGGATCATCGTAGAAGAGCGAGACCGAAGCACGCGGCTATCTGAACTGAGCGAGAGAGATGGCCGGTAACAGCACGCCGCCTGCACCATTCAATCCTGATGAGGAGGATTGGGAGTCATATATCTATCGTTTTCTTTTGTTTTTGGAAAGCAGCGAACTGCAGGAAATCTCTGACCAAAGGAAGAGGGCTGTCTTCCTTACACACTGCGGACCAGCCATCTTTAAAATGGTGAAGGCTCTGGCTAAACCCAGAGATGTCAAACAGATGACTTGGCCCGAGCTGAACAGAATGCTCCGAGCACACTATGTACCTGTGGTCTCCAACTTGATAAAAAGACACGAGTTCTATAAGAGAGACCAGAAGGAAGATGAAACTGTTGCAGATTTTGTAGCAGCCCTGAGACACATCGGAGGAGCCTTCGAGTTCCAGAACATGGACGAGGCCATGAGGGACCGCGTGGTCCTCGGATTGAAGGACACTACCCCTCAGAGTAAGCTGCTGAATAGACCAAACCTAACCGTGGCGGAGACTATTGCGGAGGCAACCGCCACCGAAGCAGCAAAGAAGTCAGCAGACACCGTGCGCCAAATGAATGCGATCCCAGATCTGCCAAACCAAGCCAGAGAGAAGAAGGCAGAGGGAGGCAAGAAACAGCCCACAGCGACAGCAACAGCCCACTACAAAGATCTCTAATCCCAGAGCGATACCGAGGACAAAAATGAAGATGTCCATAGACTTCAATCAGACAAGAAATGGCAGGAAAAAAGAAGAAACTGGTGGGAGTTTCAGTGTGCGGGATGCGGGGGCAACCACCCGTGAGTGGAATGCAGGTTCCTCGATGAAATCTGTAGGGCTGTAACAAACGGGGGCACATCGAAAGGGTCTGCTGAAACAAAAAGAGCTATAGTCCTAAAAGATGCGGCAGCACCCCCCCCCCCCAGGCATGAGGAAAGATGAGCCGGAAGCAGATGGAACCGAAGCAAAAGAACCAGTGACAGAAAGGAAATGCACCAGATGGTCACCATCGGAAGTGCCAGGGCAGAAAATGGGAAGAAGGTCTGGATAGAGGTGAGCATCGAAGGGAAGCCCTGTGAGATGGAAGTCAACTCTTTCTTAACTATGGTATCTTGGAATACCATCTGGCGCCTGATACTGGACATTAAACAAAAAGAATTACAGAAGCAAAGACTGATTTTAAAAGACTACCAGGGAAATCGAATTCCGGTAGTAGGCCTTGGACATTTCCTCATCAAATTTAAGAATCACGCTGAAATCTTGCCTCTGACCATTGTCGACTGTGATCGCACTAGTCTGCTAGGGATCGAATGGTTCGCACCCCTGGGAATCGGGATGACCAGGATAAACCGCATTGCCACAGCCAACTGGAAGGAGAGCCTGCTACAAGAATTCCAAGATGTTTTTGATGGGACCCGAGGCAAGTACAAGGGGTCCCCAATTTCATTTAGCCTAGACCCAAAAATAGCCCCCATCTGTTCAAAGGCCAGACGCGTTCCGTTTGCTTTAAAACCAAAAATTGATGAACAACTAAACAAATTAATAGCTCAAGGGGTGTTAGAGCCAAACGACCATGCCAGGTAGGAAACACCCATCATGACTCCTGTGAAACCAGATGGGTCAGTGCGCATCTGCAGAGACTATAAGGCAACCCTAAACCATGTGCTCCAACAAAGTGCATACCCAGTACCAGTAGTGCAACATTTACTGCACTCACTAGGGGGAGGAAATTTTTTTTGCAAAGCTTGATCTCGCACAGGCATACCAACAACTACCCATTGACCCCATTACCACAGAGGCACAGACTATTGTGACACATAGAGGGCATTCAAGTGTAACGGTCTCCAGTTCGGCATTAGCATTGCCCCAGGCGTGTTCCAAAGCCTCATGGAGCGCCTGTTAAACAGAATCAAGGGAGTCGTCCCTTATTTTGACGATGTTCTGGTCTCCGCAAAAAACGGCAACCAACTAGAGAACAGATTGAGGGAAGTTTTAACAAGATTTAGAGATGCAGGCCTCAAGGTAAAACGGGAGAAACTGAGATTTTCAAGCCATTTAGCACCCAACAGACCGAACTGTCTATAGAAAAGGGTTGCATATTATGGAGTGACAGGGTGGTGATACCAAATAGTCTCCAGGAAGATGTTTTGTGCATGTTGCATGAGGGGCACCCAGGCATAGTCAAAATGAAAGCCTTGGCCAGAAGTTACGTCTGGTGGCCAGGGCTGGACAAAAACATTGAATGTTGGGTGGCAACATGCCATGACTGTCAAAAATCAAGGCCTACCCCACTACAGGCACCAGTCAGAGAATGGGAAACTCCCCGGGGTCCATGGTCTAGACTACATATTGACTTTGCTGGACCGACAAAAGGCAACACCTTCTTAATAATTGTGGATGCCTACTCGAACTGGTTAAAAGTCATCCTTATGGTTTCCACAACTACTGAGGCAGTAATGAAACAGCTAGACAAACTTTTCGCTATGTTTGGACTGCCTGATGTGATAGTGTTGGATAATGGGCCCCAGTTTACAGCGTTAGCATTCAAACAGTATTTTGCTACCCAGGGTATCCAACATGCTTTAACGGCGCCAGCCCATCCAGCTGCAAACGGCAGGGCTGAATGCATGGTTCGGTACACTAAGGAGGGCCTAGATAGAATGGACAAGAGGGACATGCAAGACAAACTAAACCGACTACTAACCCAACAGCATATTACCCCAAGCAGCACAACCAACAAAAGCCCAGCAGAACTCCTAATGGGTAGGAAATTGCGTTCCTACCTAGACAGACTGCACCCCACTTACACCTGGGACAAACCCCCTGACTCCTCCAGCAAATACCAAACATTTGAAATTGGCGACCTGGTCTATGTAAGAAACCTCACCGGGAACCCGTTGTGGCTTCCAGCCATGATCCCCCAAATTACAGGCCCCCAGTCTTTCTGACTACTCCTAGACAACAGAAGAGAATGGAAGCGGCACATTGACCAGCTTCATTCTCGCAATCTCGAACGCAAAAACACACCAGAGCCAAAAATAAATACCGACCAAAAAACAACCGAGGAGGGAGGGGAAATACAAAATCATAAAAAAGGGAGAGATGAACCTCCCATAACAAGACAACAAACACTACAAAAAGACTATCAAACAAATCAAAAAGAGCACTCACGGTTAGATGAACCCCAAATGAGAAGTCCGGGAGCAGGAGAATGAAGCGAGGCCTTCCAGGAAGGAGACAGCCAGGCCAGCTCGACCAACCCGGTCAAACCAGGAGGGAGCAGCGAAGCCATCTCAACCGGCCCAAGAGACTCAGGCGGGAGTGGCAAGGCTGACTCACCCTTCCAGGAGGTTCCAGGGAGAAGGAACAGAGAGATAGCGATCCCGTCCGAACCGCTCGAAGACCACGCCAAGACTGAGCTGCTCAGGTCAACCAGGACTCAAAAAAGCCCCACCTACCTGCGGGACTATGTGATACCTGTTGGACTAAACCAAGGGGGGAGGGGTGTTATGTATGGAACTTGGTAGGCTCCAAGTTCCCTGTTCTGATTGGCCGAAAAGGCCATTCTCGGATTGGCTATTAGAGAACCAATCTGATTAGGCCGCCAAATGGTGGGAACACTTAAAGTGGTGTCATTGGCCAGAAGCCGCAGGCAAGCCGCTATATAAAGGGCTGCCGCGGCTTGGGCTGTTGTTCAGTTACCATTGCTTCACGAGTTTAATAAAAGAGTTTGTTGTTGGAACCCGGTCTCGCGCGCTTCTTTCTGGACGGAACATGCAGAGTAAGTTCTGTATGTATGTAAGATTTTAGTAAGAGTAAGTAATAGAAATTCATTTTGGATAAATTCCAAATAATTGTGGAATATTTTTAATGGCTATGTCCAGGGCAAAGCAATATGGTCTGAATTAAGCTTGAAGTTTCTCAAAACTTCAAAGCTATATCAGTCTATAAAGAATTTGGCTTTCAATGGTTTTAGAAGGACTTTTCATGAGTATTGATTGAACAGAATGCAAAAACAAAGCCTTGAAACATTCATTTGTCACTCTGTCTTGTCTGTTAGGGACTTCATAGATTGTTTCCTTCGGTTCATTATTGCAATAAAAAAAAAATTGCAGTGTAGGGAAGGTGCAGAATCTCCTCCAGATTCTGAATTTTAGGATTCCCTTTATATAAATCCTTATATCTTTTTATCTGAAACATATAAAAGATTTTATTTATTCCTGTAATACCTTCTATTTTCAGATAACAAACATTCTTCAGATCAGGGGTGGGTTTCTACCAGTTCTGTCCACCTCTGTAGAACCGGTAGCTCTGAAGAGCAGCACACATAGAACTGGTTCTATGTCTGCTGATGTTTTTGCCCACCTGCCCATCCGGGCTCTTATCTGATCTTTATTTCCTGATTTTTCAACTTCAGCTGCCAAACGAGGCACAGCTGTAATTAAAAAAACAAGAAAAGAGGGCTGTTTCAAAGGCTGCTTCTCATCTTGCTAATAACATGCTAATGACGATTTACAGATGCGTGGCTCACAGCAGGCAGGGAAGCTCGTAAATCCTGAATCGGTAGTTAACTCTTTCATATCCCACCCCTGCTTCACACCCTAAAAACACACTGTAGTACTTGAAATGCCATACCAACCCATCTTTGTCTGATTAGGCTTCATTAATTTACAAGAAACTACTGTTTCTATATTTATTTATCTACACGTATTTATTGAACATATTTGTATCCATGTCAGGCAGAAGAAATCAGGAAGCAAGGTGATTTAAATTATACAGGTTTATTACTTGCTAATAAATAATAATAACTCCCTATAAGAATCTGAACTACTAATGGTCAAATCAAATTGGTGGAATTAAAGGTGGCCTCAACTTAGATCTCTTGTGGGCATTAAAAGACTCAAGACTGATAATGTGCTTGACCCCTGCCTTGGGCTTAGTCTGGTCATCTCCTACACTGTCTCCTATAATAGCTCTAGGTAACTACATATCATTGGCACCAAACAAATGAGCAGTGTTGCTATTGAACCCAGTGCAATTTTCTAAACTCCATCCACCAGGGTCAGGAAAGGCACTCTTATAAGGATCACCTTTCTGTCAAGGCCTTCAGCCCTGCATCTCTCCTTGTTTGTCCATCTATTGGATGCTTCAGCACCGTCAAACAATGAAAAAACAGTAGTCAAAGTCCAGAAGCCTCCACAAAAATAATCTCAGCCCAGCTACTGCTGATGGTAATTTCCAGGAATAAGAACAAGTGTTGCTTTCTCCCCTCACAGCCAGGGGTGGGATTCTACCAGTTTGCACCTATCCGCTAGAACCAGTTATTAACATTCTAAGCAGTTCAGAGAACCAGTTGTTAGAAGAAATTACTGGCCTAATCCTGTAAGGAAGGCAGGAAGGAAACATTCTGGTGTTGCTTACAGAAATTGCCTCTCCATTAACCCTTATTATATTCTTACCAGGACTAGACTTTCTGTCTCAGGAACTTCTCTGGAGTTTTTTCCACCTCCTTTGCTGGTACTTTGCTTGTGTTGAGTGACCATTCAAAGTTATAATGGCACTGAAAAAAGTGACTTATCACCATTTTTCACACTTACGACTGTTCCAGCATCCCCACCATCATGAGAGGCCAGGTGAGGAGATGTGTGCCTCGATGTGAGTGATATTGAGTTGACCACACCCAGCCAATAACCACCAAGCCATGTCCACCCAGTCAAATGACTACCAAGCTACACCTCCCACCTAAGCTACACCCACAGAACCGGTTGTTAAAATTTTTGAATCCCACCCCTGCTCACAGCCAAGCCCCACAGTCCAGCTGATTCAGCCCAGGCTCCAGTCCTTAACATTCCAATTCATCCAATCATTAAGATGCCCCCAAAAGGTAGGCTCCAGAAATCCCAAGAAACCAGCATATGTCTCATAACTTGCAACCTATAAAAAGAACCATCTACAAAGATTCCGCACCACACAACCTCCACTCTCTCCTCCATTTTGAAAAATAATGCAATTTTTGTCAAAACATTAAAAAAGATGTAGGCTTTTTATCTTCCTATTACAGTCAAAAAGAAAACATGTTTACTAAAGGAGAAATATCACACTCAGTGGTCCTGATGAAATTAAGAAAAAAAATCTATACCAAATCATGCACTTTCATAGTTTAAACACACAATTGTCATTTTGGATCAAGATGCTATTCTTCAGTTGTAACAGCATCTTATATATTTTCTTTTCCAAGTCACCAAAGCTGCAGTGTCTTGGTTTATTATGGCTATAAATAAGGTCACTTTTAATTAGAAATAGATAAAGTTCTAGAAAAAGTACAGAGAAGAGCAACAGGATGATTAGGGGACTGGAGACTAAAACATACGAAGAACAGTTACAGAACTGGGCATGGCTAGTCTAGTAAAGAGAAGGACAAGGGAAAACATGATAGCAGTCTTCCAATATTTGAGGGGCTGCCACAGAGAGGAAGGGGTCAAGCTATTTTTTAAAGTGCCTGGAGGCCAGACAAGAAATAGTGGATGGAAACTGAACAAGGAGAGATTTAACCTGGAAATAAGGAGAAATTTTCTGACAGTGAGAACAATCAACCAATGGAACATTTTGCCTTTGGAAGTTGTGGGAGCACCAACACTTGAGACTTTCAAGAAGAGATTGGCCTGTCATTTGTCAGAAATGGTGTAGGGTCTCCTGCTTGGGCATGGGGTTGGACTAGATGAATTACAAGGTCCCTTCCAACTCCGATTATCTGTTATCTGTTAAGTTCTAGTTTCTAAGCAGTGTTATTTATCTCATCACCAGCTATAAGAATGTTATTATGGCAAATAGTTCGACTTCAGCTAGATTTTTTAGTAGGCTGAAATCTACTGGCATGCAGTTACCATATAATCTCTTATTTTAGAACTTCTTTACATGATGTAATTTTTTAGAGTAACATAAAGCTTGCCCAAGCTAATACTATAAAGGGAAAGTGCTTTTGAGCCTCTCCTTTATATAAGGGTGCCTATAGCATTTGCTATAATTTAGCTGTTGCCAGAAAAACACTTACACATTTTAAGCATGCATAGTCCTATTATTTTAAGTGAGTTGCTGGATAAACTGAACATTCTTGTCAACATGGAGGGCTAATTTTAACTGATGTTTATTTGCAGCTGAAATTAGACCTGTTGTAAATGTTTCCCTGGGTCTTTAAGCATGAAATTTATAAAGGTTCATTGGTGAAAATATTTGTAGCAATAAGACAGATGAGAACTAACAGTATGCAAACAGAAGCAGCAGTAACCACTACCTAAGAAGTAGTATAAATAAATGTCAAAACTAGAATTTATTTTACATCACTGAAACCCAGGAACCTGAACCTGTAGAGTAATACAGAAATCAGAATTCCTATCTGAAATTTATCTGCATGATTTGACTATAGTGTCGATGTTGTGATAGATTCTTTCTTCAGAATTCTGTGGCAAATAAATCTAAAATAAAACAGCCAGTTTAAACATTATGAAGAACATTAATCTTGAATCATCAGCATTGATGAGCTCCATGTTATTGTTTACAGAATATTAGAAAATCCTTTGAAATTTTGTAAATTTGGTTTGTTCTCTTAAAAATAGAAGATCCTGGTGATTCTAGCTCCTAGTTTTTCAATTATAGTGATATCTCCCTCCTGCCAAGAATTCTCAAGGATCTTTGCTCTGAGGTTGAGAAGGGTTCAAAGATCAAACTACAGAGAAAAAGATCCAAGTCATCTACGGAGAAATAAATCCAAGTCAATACATCTGAATTTACTTTCTGACCTTGCCAGCAGTTGCTTTAAAAAAAAAAAAACTTCTATGAATAGTTTCCTCTAGATTTATATTGGGTTACAAAACAGTTATATCTAAGGTATTGGCTTTTGGTTGCAATCTCCTAGTTTTTTAATGAATGAATGAATGAATTTTTTTATTGGCCAAGTGTGATTAAACACACAAGGAATTTGTCTTGGTGCATATGATGTCAGTGTACATACATTCATCAAGAATCATAAGGTACAACACTTAATGATAGCCAAAGGGTACAAATAAGCAATCAAATCATATTAGGAAACATTTTAATGAGTTTTTGAGTCAATATGAAACTGTAATTTTCCCAGTTTTAATATTTATTTATTTAATTTGCCACCCATCTTTAAGTAAATGAATTTGAATTAGCAGAAATACTGAAAGTAAAGGCTTAGGTACAGCATTATCTGAGCAAACATTTCTTCATAAAGTGCAAAATACAAATAAGTTTTCCTTCCCATTTATGACTTCTTGTTGAGAACCTCATTCTACACAGAAATTCTGTTTCATCTACAGAGAAATAGATCTAAGTCAATACATCTGGATTTACTTTTTGACCTTGCTAACGGTTGCTTTTTTAAAAACAAAAAACTCCTCTGAATAGTTTCTTCTTTACAGGCATCTAGCAGTATGAGGTGATACTTGTAGCTGAACATGAGAAGTTGGGGTCACCTATAGAAATACACTGTTTAGAAAAAAATAGCAGGAATGCAGAATGAGAATGACTTCTATAAAGTACTCCAACATTCTTCATAGGATATCCATTCTTTATTATCATTACATCTACCATTTTTGCTTATGGAAGACACTTATTGAACTAATGGATGGAATAAAATTTCTCTTGCTTTATTTGAAATGCAATTAATTATTGATTTAAGCATCTAAAAATACTTCTCTTTTTGCCTGGTTTGCTCAAACAACCTCATCCTGATTTCAAAGCATTAGTTCTTCTTAGCTACTCCTTACCTTTTCTTGTGCGTACAATTTTAAGATCTGCTGCAAATCCAAAACAATTTCAGAAGCCTACCATTAGAAAATCATCATGATAGGGTGGCAAAGCAAGGAGGAACAGAGGTGCAGAAGCCCATCTGCGGTTTCAATTAACTCTTCTTGCAATTGGTGCGAACCTTAGAGGGTGCTCGAATCCCGGAGAGATTCGTGTTGGTGTGGGGGATACTTGGGCTGCAGTGTGGGGAAGGCAACCCCCCTGCAGCGAAGAGGAGCCCTCCAGAAACCAACGAGCAAGATTAGCCTCCTGACAAAGGTGGCTCTAAGTCCGTACTGCCATCGAAGCAAAAAGTGAGTAAGTGACAGTTTGTGAGACTGTTGGAGAAAAGTGTGGCACAGGGAACTTAATGGTGAGGAGAAGACTTGCAAGTTATAGTTTTTTGTACAAACCTCTGTCAGAAGCCTGAAAAGAAAGCAGCTAAAAAGCAGAGGAGAGACAAGCATGGGGGAAAAAGGTCTGGCAGACTGAAGTGAAAGTGTGGATTACAACGATTGAAAGGGAAACCTTTGCAGTTTGGAATTTACTGTTTAGAAAGACTCTGATAGTTGGGTTGGAACTGGAATACTGGAACTGGAAAACTTTATTGAAGTGAGGACGAGAAGAGGACTGAAGTTGACGGAGAAGAAACAGCGCGGCTTTATACAAGATACTTAGAAACTCCGAAAGTACTGTTAAAAATATATCTAATAGTATCTGTTTAATATATCTTCTATCCTGTGGGGGAACATTATACTAATTGAAGAGGTGGTTGTATTTGGAAGAAACTAGGAAATTGAATTTAGGAACATTTTTTTTTTTTAAAGTAAATTAGAAGACTCTGGAAATATGGACTAACTGTAGCTATTATTCAGCACTTTTTACCTCCCCACTTCCGGTATGTTTGAAGGGAGGAAAAAAAAAATTCCAATCAGAGACGGATAATTAAAAACCGATTTAAAAAACCCTTCCCCCCCTTTTCCTATTGCTATCCCTTTTTGCATAAATTTGCTTATCTACTTATTTTCTATTTATCTCTCCTTTTCTATTTTTTCTTTATAACAAATAGAAATTTGTCTTTCGAGGGAAGGAGTATTAATTTCTGTATTAGAAAGTTTAGTTTTTGAATTGTTAAATATTTGAAGTAATTTATTTGATTAATTTATTAATAATAGAGATAGTTATATTCAGATTAGATATACAAGGAAAATAATATAGTTACCTTATTTGAGATGAAAATAACATTGTTTTGTGTAAGATTATTTGTGTTTAAGAATATTAAGAATATTTAATATTTAAAATAAGGTCAGATAAGGTTAGATAAAAACACATCTATATTTAAAATATTTACATTCCTATCAAATTTAAAACTCAAATTTGGTTGGACTGGATATACTACTTATTACATATAAAACATATTATATTTATAATATATATTTATCATATAGATTGTAGCATTGTGTTGTATACTGTTGCATAGAAGTTGAATATAGAGCCTATAAAATTATATATTTGACTTAGAATTAGGATTTGGAAAAAATACATCTATACATATTCCAGCAATTAATTAATAATATAACTATTCTTAGTTATATTAATTATTCTTAGTTAAATTATTCTTAGTTAATTAAGAATATAACTATTTAGTAGAAAGGTGGATAAAGCAATTAGATATTGGTCAATTCTAACATAGGGGTTATAATACTGAATGGTAATTTGGGACACTATAATTAATATAATTCAACAACAGAAACAAATTTTAAAAGAAATGACTTCTACAACTACTACAGCTTTAAAAACTGGAAGGAAGACTACCCCGACATTAACAACTACATTGGCAACAGCTTCGCCCATGGCTCAAAAAACAATAGAAGAGATACTCCCAGCTGAAAAACCAGCTCATGTCTCGAATGCCAATATTCAAACAATTTTGCTAACCTTACAGGAATCAATGATGAAACTACAAGAGACAATGATAAAAAATCATAACGAAACAAGAGCAAATATTAATGAATTAAAAGAAGAGATGGGGAAATTAAAAGCAGAAATGAAAGCGGATATCTCTAAAGTAGAAGATAAGATTGCAATACTACAACAGGCCTTGGAAAAAAATGAAGTAACAATAAAAGAAGTAGAGAAAAGGACTGAACAAACAGAAAGGAAATTAGAAAGAGTAGATGAGGAATTAAAAAATGTGAGCAAAGAAATGGAAGACCCATTAGTCTTCCTAGAGATGGACAAGGCTGCTACATACTTGAGATTCCAAAATGTAGAGGAATCCAAGGAAGAAGATCTGGAGCAATTAATGGTGGAAATATTGGCTGGATTATTGGACAAAGACAAAGATGATTTATTAAGGGAATTCGATGAAGTATATAGAGTCAACACAAATTACGCAAGACGTCATAAATGCCCAAGAGAAGTCCATATATGCTTTGCGAGAAGGAGCGTTCATGATATTATATTTAGGATATCCAGGGATGGAATAATTAAGTGTAAAGGTAAAGAAATTTTGATTCTCAAGCAAATCCCAAGAAGAATAAGGGAAATAAGAAGAGATTACAAATTTTTAGCAGCCTACTTAAATCAAAAAAGAATTGTATTTAAATGGTTAATTCCAGAGGGGATGTTAGTCTCATGGAAAGAAAGGAAAATTAAAATAGATTCTATGGAAAGGGCCCAAGAATTATATGAACAACTTGTAGGCCAGGATGATCAAAATAGATGAGGATGAAAATGAAAAGGAACTTCTATCAATTAACATATATGGTTTAAACTCGACAATAAAAAGGAAAAGAATATTAATTAAATTAATGAAACAAAATGCTGATATAATATGTCTACAGGAAACTCACATAAGAAAAGTAGATGAAAGACTTTTAGATTGCCCGAAATTAGGGAAATTATTTGCCTCACCAGCTGATAAAAGGGAAAAAAAAGGGATTGCAATATATGTGAAAGAGAATTTGAAATCAGAGTTAGTATGGTCAGATGCTGAGGGAAGAATCTTGGTTTTACAGATCTGGATTAATACTATTTCAATTTTATTAGTGGTAATTTATGCCCCAAATGAAGACCAGAAAGAGTTTTTTAAACATTTATACCAAAAAATATTAGAATTTGAAAAAAGAAATGTCTGTATTATAGCATATTTCAACTCTATTTCTGATTATCAGAAAGATCATAGAAATGGGGGGATGAAAAAAAAGGGGAAAAAAGAGCTTCCTAAGATATGTAAGGAAATGATGAAGGAGTTAAATTTGGTGGATTTATGGAGAAAATTATACCCTGAGAAAAAAACAATTTACATTCTACTCTAATCCACATAAAATATGGGCACGAATTGACATGGCATAGATGAATGGGGAAATAGCAAATGAGATAAAAGGAATAGATATTTTACCGAATGAGTGGGCAGACCATAGTCCAATTCAGATAATATGGAAGGATAGGAAAAAACCCAAGAAAAGATGGATACTAAATACTCAATAAGAGAAAAACAATATACTGACAAACTTAAGGAGGAATTAAATTATTTCTTGAAAGAAAATGATAATAGTGAAACTATGAAACAAAACATTTGGGACACAATGAAGGCAGTAATAAGAAGTATAACAATTTCTTATAATGCTAGGAGAAATAAAGAAAAATATGCCCAACAAAATAAATTACAACAACAAATTAAAGAATTAGAAATTAAATTGCAGAAGACCCCAAAGGATTCAAGAATGCAAAATCAGATCATAATTGCTAAACATAAATTGAATTTAATCGACCAAGAGAAAATGATTATAAATCATCAATACTTTGAGCATGCTAATAAACCAGGAAGATGGTTATCTTATAAACTAAAGAAAAATAAAGAAAAGAGACTGATATACCAATTAATAGATGGAAATGGCGACACACAACAAGAGATAGAACAGAAAAAAGAAATTGAACATAAATACTTTGAAGAGCGATATAAAAAGGAAGAAATTAATGAGGATAACATAAGAAATTATTTAGAAGAAATTAAAGATAAAATAATTGGGGAAGAAGTGGTAGAATTATTAAACAAAGACATTACTTGGTCTGAATTGAAATCAGCAATAGAGAATCAGAAAAATAATAAAGCCCAGGTGCCAGACGGGATCCCAGGAGAGTTATATAAAGTAATTGCAGAAAAAATTGGATCTCTTATGATGAAAGTTTTTAATGATGTCTTATTAGCAGCCAAGATGACAGACTCATGGAGGGGAGCATTGATTACATTGATCCCGAAGGAGGAATCTGATCCCAGATATATTAACAACTATAGACAAATTTTACTGCTAAATACTGACTATAAAATATTTACCTCCATAATAGCAGACAAATTAAAACGAATTTTAAATTTATATATACATGAAGATCAAAATGGATTTCTCCCGACTAGACAGATTAGGAACAATTTAAGAACAGTAGTAGATATCTTAGAATTTTATGAAGCCCACCCTGGAAAACAAATTGCACTTATGTTTTTAGATACAGAAAAGGCCTTTTACAACTTAAATTGGCAATTTCTAATTCAAAAAATTTATAATATGAATTTAGGCACTAAATTTGAAAATATTATAACGACTATTTATGATACACAACAGGCCAACATTATAGTAAATGGGGAATATACTCGCCCAATAAAAATAGAAAAAGGAGTCAGACAAGGTTGTTCACTCTCACCACTGCTCTTCATATTTTCATTAGAAACATTATTAACATGAATTACACATAATTTAGAGATAAAAGGATTAAAGGTTAAAAAAGAAGAATACAAGTTGCAAGCGTTTGCCGATGACATGTTTTTTTTTTTGAGGAACCAATAGAAAGAGGACAAAAACTGATAAATGAATTAGAACAATTTGGAGAGGTAGCAGGACTCAAGATTAACAGGAAAAAAACAAAATTAATGACTAAAAATTTAACAGAAAAACAGAAAAAAGATTTAGAGAAAGCTATGGGAATGCAAGTGACAAAGAAAGTTAAATATTTAGGAATATGGTTGACAGCACATTGTAAGACGCTTGAAGAAAACAATTATGACAAATTGTTGCTACAAACAAAGAAAGATTTAGAATCGTGGGGCAGATTACAACTTTCTTTACTGGGTAGGATTGCTGCCTTTAAAATGAACATTCTTCCAAAATTGTTATACTTATTTCAGATGATCCCAATCAAACTACATAATTTTTTTTTGAAGAACTTAATAAAACAACTCACAAATTTATTTGACAAGAGAAAAAATCTAGAATAAATTTAAAGGCAATGCAAGATTTGAAGAGCAGGGGAGGATTGGCACTTCAAATTGGGAACTGTGTTATATTGCTGCCTCTTTAGTATGGCTAAAAGATTGGGTGAATTTAACTAATAAGAGAACTCTATTTTTAGAAGGTTATGATCTGCAGAGGGGTTGGCACGCTTTTTTATGGGATGTAGGGAAAGTTAGCCAGAAATATTTTTATAGACATTTAATTAGAGACTTATTATTAACTAATTGGGAAAAAATACAGAAAAAACATTATTTAAAAATACCGATTTGGATATCAACAATGGAGGCAATGATCCATCCAAACAATTTGGATATTACTAAAATGATTAAATATAAAGATTTACTGGATATACAAGGAAATTTGAAACCGCGACAAGAATTAAAAGAACAGGGATTTAAAACTGATCAGTGGATATACCTCCAAATCCACAGTAGATATAAACAGGATAGGAAAGAATCTGGAATTAACAATAATCTTCAACAATTAGACAAAATTCTATTAGGACCAGACAAAAAAAATATAACTAAATTTTATAATTATTTATTAGAAGTAGAATTAGAAGAAGAAATAGTCAAAGGGAATATGATAGCCTGGAGTAAGAATGTAGGATGTAGCATCACCTTAATAGAATGGGGAAAGATCTGGGATAGAAACAGTAAGATTACAAAATACGCAGTATATAAAGTAAACACTTATAAAATGTTTTACAGATGGCATCTTCTTCCTTCGAGATTGGCAAAGATGTACCCCAATATGAGTCCAAAGTGCTGGAAATGTAAAAAAAAAAGAGGGAACCTTTTTTCATATGTGGTGGTCCTGTATAGAAGCCCAAAAATACTGGCAGAAAATTAGAAAATGGTTGGAAGATATAACAAAAGAACAGATCAAGTACAAACCTGAATCCTTCCTGTTAGGGATTTTTGATAAACAATTATCAAAAAAAGTGAAGTATATAACAATACATATACTAACAGCAGCCAGATTAGCTTTTGCCCAAAGTTGGAAGCATCCCCAAATACCTACAGAAGAGATGATTATTCAAAAAAATTCTAATTGTGCAGAAATGGACAGATTAACTTTAGCACTAAACAATAAAGATACTTCAATATATTATAGTAGTTGGTACAGTTGGTATAATTGGCTAGAACAAAGAGAGATTCTATATTATAAGGCAAAAAAGAATAAGAATAAGATTAACTCATATGAGCGATATATAAACACTTGTAAGGACAATGGTGCATATATGGCATAAATTAAGGGAAGAAAAGATCTTACAAATTGTCGAAAATGAGAATGTTTTTAATTGTTTTCTAATCTTTTTTTCTCCTTTTTCTTTTCTTTTCTGTCTTCTCATTTGTGCATGTGTTGTTGATGTGTTTTTAATTGTAAAACTAATAAAATTTGTTTTAAAAAAAGAAAAGAAAATCATCATGATATAAAAGTTAAATTATTAGATAAAGTTCAGGGAGATCCAGATTCAAGTCCTCCTTCAGTCATGGCACCTCTCTAATGATTTGGGGCCTGATCACTGGTTTGTTGGGGGGAAAACAATTGTGAAGAATATTATGTACAATTATGAAAAATGAAAGAAAGGTAGGTTATAAATCCAACAAATAAAATAAATACTTAGTAGAATTTTTGGTGTGCTTAATAATATTGGATTGTACTGATTGTGTGGACCTTATATGTGGACCTGTTTGATATGACACTGATCAAAGCAGCTTCATTAAACCTCTTTATATCATTAAAAACCCTTGATGTATATCTGTATTTTTTTCTTCCACTCATGCTTTGAGCCAGTTTGTATTGAACTTTTATTGGCAGTAGTCATTACTATTGACCTTTTTCATTTGCTGTCTCATTCTAATATATTATCATGATATTACTTGGTATCACCTATCCATGTGCTAATGATATCTGAACTTGATTAGCTTCAAAGTCAACCAGATGCTCGGAGATGCATTTCATAGATCTTGTGCATTTTTACTGAAATAGGGTGCTCGAGATGACTTAACAACTGATAAAAATAAAAAGTGAAAAAAATAAATTAAGACAGTACAAACATTGAATTAATAATTAAAGCCCTGCATTTTTGCAGAATATCTGGCTAGCATCCTTGGTTTGAGGAAAGATGTTAGTAATGTGAAATATTTAGATGATGTCATGTCATAGAATCTAGTTGTTAGAGAAGAGGAACATGATAATTCTTCCTTCCTATCCAAGCTATGTAGGATAATGTAATGTAAGTTTCCCAGACTGCCTGGTGATAATTGAATGATTTGCTTCTTTTTGGCTCTATTTTCCATGATTGGCTAGCTGGAGTATAAAGAGCAACTTAAGAAAACTTTGAGTTACTTCTTCCATATAAGGGACAATTTTATAACCTTTATCAAATCTTACTTCTGTTTCTCTCTTGTATAAAACAACACATATTTGTGGTGTTTTTCTATTCTGCTTTGTCCTTCAAATTTCATGTTTAATTTATACAGGACCATTTGTAAGTACAGTTAGTTATTCAAACTAACTGTATTTCTTGATCTGAATTAACTGATGACCATAATCTGCCTTTTACTTACTGAAATCTTCTATATTTTATATTATTCTTCCAAACAAGTTAAAATGGAATATCTCTGGGGAAGTTTTACTTCATCCTTCTCCAACTGCTTTTACATGCGTTGGAAGATAATTTCTAAAGTGTCTATCAAGAGAAACTGGGAATTCTAAGAATTAAAATCCATCATATCTCAAAGAAAACACTCTCCTATTTTAAAGCACTGTTCCAAAACAATCTTACCAGTCACCTGTCTAATATTGTTCCTCTATAGAATTAATCTGAATTAATATTTAGTTGACTAGAAATCCTATTTATGAGGAGTAATCCTACACATATGGTACTTTTAGACTTCTATTTTTATACTACTCTTCATCGAGAAGTACAAGATAATGGAACATTAATTCTAGCAACAACAACAAATGCATGAAGCAGGCAGAAAAAAATAATTTGGGGGAATTGATGAACTGTTATTTTAGCTAGTCACAAAGCTGGGCAGTGGATTATACTTAATGCAGCTCTCTCTCTCTCTCTCTCTCTCTCTCTCTCTCTCTCTCTCTCTCTCCCTCCCTCCCTCCCTCCCTCCCTCCCTCCCTCTCTCTCTCTCTCTCTCTCTCTCTCTTTCTATTTTCATATTATTTACTGGATTTGTTAAAGCTGCCCAATTCCAGGAAACCTCTGGGAGGCTTAAAAGGCATGTGAAAGTCTTGTTACCACAAGCAGGCTTTCTTCCATTTGAGTGGAAGCTATTTGAATATATTATATTCTAGAATATATTATATTCCCTATATAGTATTTATTCCCTATATAACATGTTTCTCATAAATTAAGGCCAGGTCTTATTTTTTTTTTTTGAACCCCAAAAAAATAGCTAGGATGTCTTTTCGGGGGTGACTTAATTTCTTCCCCCATGTGTACCTCCACCTCGAGCGCCCCATGTACACTCACCTCTCCATGAGGCTGCTACTGGAAGCTACACAAAAGTAGAGTCACCAGCCGCTTCTATTGGCCAGTAGAAGTGGTCTCAAGGCGAGTACCCATGCACACTCACCTCGCCATGAAGCTGTTTCTATCAGCTGATGGAAGCTTCCCAAAGGCAGAGTCACTAGCCGCTTTGGGGTGAGGCATGGCTGCCCCTGGGGCGCTTCTGAGAGGAGCGGCCCACACGCACTCTCCTTGAGGCCATTTCTATTGGCTGATGGAAGCTCCCAAAAGGCAGAGTCACCAGCTGCTTCCATTGGCCGATAGAAATGGCTTCATGGCGAGGGGAGTGCAGGTGGGAGAGCAACTGCAAACTTTTCTTAGCAGAAGGGAAGCAAGCTGCATACTATACAAAATACTGTTAAGTAGTTTCCCCTTGAATTTTGGAGACTAGCTCCCATGCTTTCCTTCTTTCTTGAAAGCAGTGAAAATCAAGCTACTTTGAGTGCCTTTAGTATTTGAAGCTAAAATTGTATGTTTGTGAACTGTGAGAATTTTGATGAAGGACTTTAAAAGGCTAATTACCATTTAGAAATTAATCTATTGTGTTAAAATGTTACTGTGAATGTTTTATTTTTTTATACTTCTTATCATGGAATTTCAATGCTTGATTGTTAGTCAAGGTTATTTTATTGTTTATATTGACAACTGTGCCTCCATGGATACTGCCAGGAAGGCAGGAAGATTTCTTGTAAGTTGTTCAGTATGTGGTTATACTTTAAATAATTAAAAATGAATTTTGTTAAATAAGTTTTACATGTCTTCTATTAACCCTTTAGCTCCTGTAGCATTTTTTCTGAAATACTTTCAAACAATTTTTACAAAGTGAGGAATGACGGGCTTAAAGGGATAGGGATTTGCAGATCAGTAACACTGCTTAACTGGCACAATTCAAAGGACTGTTTGGCTCTAAAACTAAAACTAGCTGCTCATATATCTCAAATATATCTTTTGTGTGTAAATAAAGAAAAGAACCTGGAAATATGAGAAGTCTATCTACTGATGGGGAATTCTGATGAAATTCCAGAAACAATTTCACCTTTTTGTTTCTGCTGCAGTGATGCAAAACTTTAGTTTACAGGATTCTACCAAAAGGTAAAGTGGAATTATTATTATATTGCAAATATTGTGATTATTACAGCCACTGTTCTATGCTCAGCAGTAATTCTCTCATGCAATAGTATTGCCAATATTATCTGATCATGTTCAATTTGCCTTTGACAGTGCAGTTATTTACTCCTACAGCAGAGTACATTTTTTATTACTCTTAAACCAGAAAGCCAAGATCTCTCAATATTGGTAAAAATAATTCATAGTGTTCCCCACTATGTTCCAGGATATAGTTGCTTGCACAATTAAAAAATAATAATGAAGTTGATGCTATCGTCAACTAACAGAAGCTAACGTAATGAACAAAAATCATGAAATGATGATCCCATGGCAACATATGTAGCCTTAGACTGAAAGATAAAAGTAATCCCTGATTTTCTCCCCTGAATCTCAGCATAGGGAACAATGCTTTTAAAGAGAATGAGGTGAAATTGACTCTGAAAAATTTTCTCTCAAACTTTTTGTGTAATGGTTGGCAATTCTCCAGAATCTCTAGAGAACAGATAATAGAAATGCCTGACAAATCCAGGAAGCTTGGCAGTAAAAGGAAAAACCAAAGAGTGATTGGGAGGTGTAAGGTCGTTTCCTTATGGAAAAAAAGAGATGCAGTAATGGTACAATAGTATTCAATTATGTAAAGGCCATTGTACTCAGTTAAAAATCAAAGCAAAAGCAAAACTAAAGATAGGGGAATCTTAAAATAATTTAAATAATACAGAAAACAAAATTGCTTCTCAGTGACAATGCAGACAAAAGACTAAGATCAAAACAGTGCCATGCAGGCCTCTGAAGTTGGAGAAAGCAATGCTGCCCGACTGCTTCCTTATTCATCTTCAAGAGACATGAATAAATAGGACTTATCATTGCAGAAAAGGTGAAAAGCAGGAATAGGTAGCCATTCTTTGGCCTCTTGGTCTGGAATTCTAGATGTTTCCAAGTCACATGCTTTGCTGCAGCGGTGGGGTTCAATTTTTTGCATTACCAGTTCTGTGGGAGTGGCTTGGTGGGCATGGTAGGGGAAGGACACTGTAAAATCTCCAGTCAGAGTGGTATTTGCCAGTTCTCCGAACTACTCAAAATTTCCACTACCAGTTCTCCAGAACTGATCAGAACCTGCTGAATACCACTTTTGCTTTGCTGGCTCTGCTCTTGATTATTAATGTGATGTATTCTCTTCTGCTCCCCAGTTGAAATGCTGATAGAGAAAGTTTCCAAAGCTGGTGGAAAGAAATAAGAAAGCCTGGATGTCTTTTACGTGTGCACCATTTACAAAATAAAAAGCCCAACTATCTCAAAATTCTTTTTTCTTTCTATACATACGCCCATCTGGAATGCTGTTGGTGACACATCCTGACTGAGATAGGGCAGACATTAACTGCTGAACTATTCTGCTGAATCTAACTGAGAGGGATCACATAAAAAATCAAAGGTATGATACTTGGACAGAAGTCCTAACAGGCTTCTTCCTAAGGATGTTTCTGAAATTTCTTCATCCAAATTTGTCTCTGGTTTGTTTGTTTGTTTTTTTGGTTTAGAAAGGATTCTTTGGGTTTTAATTTTAAATTTTAATTTTAAAAATGGAAATGTGCATAAAGTAGCTTGCTGTAGCTTAAACTATCTTCAATGCATTTATATATTTTTCCTTCTACCCTTATTGCTTTCTAGATTTTAAGACAAATTTGAAAAAGTGTGAGCCCCCCACCCCAAATTCTGCACGCTCTCTTATCAATGTGAGACAAAAGGAATCTCAGTAAAACAGTACACAAAAGAATCTTGCTGAAATAATATGTACTGGGTCATTAAGATTTTTGCGGTGTTTTACCGCAAGGGGTTTCAGGAGTTTTTACACAGAAGGAAATCAGAGCTGCAATTAAATACATTTCCCGGTTCCAAACATAAAGTTAGGAATTATTCAAAAAATAAAAGAGTAAAATGAAAATAGGTAAATCTTCAAAAAAAATAAAGGGATAAATAAAGGAATAAATCTAAGAAATCATCTAAATCTCTGTCTCTCTGTCTCTCTGTCTCTTTGTCTCTCTCTCTCTCTCACACACACACACACACACACATACACATTCTCACATCTTTCCTTCTCTCTCATAGCACACCATATACTTGGAATAGATGTATTAATTAAATCTACCTTCCAGTACAGATAGTCCTCCACTTACAAAGTTCATTTAGTGACTGTTCAAAGTTACAACAACATTGAAAAAAACCCACTTATGACCGTTTTCCACACCTTTGCAGCACTCCTCATGTTCATGTGATCAAATGAACTGGCTCATACTTATGTCATACTTATGACAGTTGCAATGTCTCGAGATGATACAATCACTTTTTCTGACCTCCTAACAGCAAAGTTAATGAGAAACCAAAATTCACTTAACAACTATATTACTAACTTAATACCTGCAGTGATTCACTTAACAACAGTGACAAGAAAGGTCGTGAAATGGGATAAAAATTCACTTAACAGTTTCATTTAGGAACATAAATTTTGGGCACAATGATGGTTGTAATTCAGGACAACCGGTTCTAATATGTGCTAGGATTTCTGTTTCTATAATCTTCAACTAGCATGGATTGCAACAATGAAAATTGTAGTCTGATACAGTTTGAGATAATTAAATCAGGAAAATTTGTGTCAGCTGCTTTGTTGCACCCAGCATCATATGATACAGAGTCATTTAATTTTCTTTTATTGTAACACCAAGACTTTAAATTTGCAGTCTTATGCTCCAAAGCAAATCTGAACATTTCATGTGCTTTTTAAAAAATACAAATCAAGAAATGATTGTTTGTAACTCTGTAGTACAGCTTTTTCAGTATTAATTATCTTTTAAGGAAAACAGTTTAAATTATGTAAAAGCAATAAGTAGTTATTGATTCCCCCCCCTTGCTGAATTTTAAAGCCTATTATTCTCTGCAGATAGGGAACAATTATGTGTTATTAAAAATAATAGCATTCAAGCACACATTTAAGAAAGAAAATAAGTTCATTTTAAAGTCAGCTGGGCATGAAAACATAGTTTTAATAATACATTAAACTTATACTATAAATTGAGGAAAATACTTCCTTTGTTAAGGCCCTGTCACACTGCCCAATGGATGCAAAATGTTTGTAAAAAGGACACAGCGGACGAGAAAAATGTTCCATCCGTTGTTATCCTCTCTCAAAAGGGGCAAAAATTTGCATAACCAGAGCGGACAACACGGAAAGGAACGGACAGGGGGAGGACGCAGAGTGGATGGAAAGTAGATGCGGAACGGAAGCAACCTTTTGCATCCTCTAGGCATCCTCTAGGCATCCTCTAGACATCCTTAATATCTGAGATAGGTCCCCTCTGCGAACGTTTTTTCCATTTTAAATGCTTTCTTTGTGTGCTGTATCCACTTTCATCCTTTCTCCGTCCGTGCTACTAACGCTGCGCATCCATTCCGCGTCCGTTCTGCTTCCTCCCTGTATCCGTTTACCACTGGAGTGGATGCGAGTTGTGTGGATGTGCAGCGGATGCCTAGTGGATATAGTGGATGCATAACGGATGACAACGGATGCAGAACGGATGTCCCCCGTATGCCTAGCGGATGCAGAACGGACGCGTTGGATACATTTTCCGCTCAAAAGTTTTGAGCAGCTCAAAACCTTTTGAGCGGATGAAATGTCAATAGACGGATGCTGGACGGATAGAGAGGAAGCAAAACGGAGGCAGTGAGTACAGAACGGAAGCATCGTGTTAACCAATGGATGGTAAGTGTTTTTCTCCATTTTACATCCTCTTTCCATCCGTTGGTGCAGTGTGACATGGGCTTTAACTCTGTATTGTTGAAAGGTTATAGCATTCATGTCACCCTGTAACTTTTGACAATGTATTCATAATTTTGAAATAATCCAATAAACTACCACCAGGAGCACTGATGTCATCGTGGTTATTATACAGTATTGCAGGCAAACTCTGCCAACAGCCTGGAGCAAGGGTCTTCAAACTTGGCAAATTTAAGACTTGTGGACTTCAACTCCCAGAATTCCTAAGCTAACATGACTGGAGGAGGAATTCTGGGAGTTGAAGTCCACAAGTCTCAAAGCTGTCCAGTTTGAAAACTCCTGGCCTGGAGTTTGACCCTGATGGAGTTGGATGTTAGGGAAGAGGTGAGCCCAAGGAAGGGTTCAATGCATAATGAGGCATTAGGCCCTGCATGTGTCTACGTCTAGGTCTAGGCCACCCTAAATTCCTTTCTATTCTTAATTCTTGCTAATTTCCCTTGACCATTAGTACTTCAGATTCTTGTAGACCACTTAAGCTTACCATAAATCTTTATACTAATCTGAACTACCTGAATCTTCTTATTTTCCTGGCACTTGACACTCAAGGTTTACTCAGCCTTCCATCCTTCTGAGGTTGGTACAATGGGGACCCAGATTGTTGGGGACAATATGTTGACATTGTAAACTGTTGAGAGCATGCTGTAAAGCACTATGAAGTGGAATATGTCTAAGTGCTATTGCTACATCTGACATCACATAGTTTTCTATATAGGTGGTAACTCTTGCCATAGCAGGGGTGTCAAACTGGTGCCCCTTGGGCTGGATGCATCATGTGCAGGTCATGCCCATCCCAGCTCTGTGAAGGGGGGGAGAGTCACAAAATGTCATGTGATGGCAACGTGATACTGTGAGTTTGACACCTGTGCCCTATGGGCTATATGAACAGTTATTTTGTTACTTCAAGAGCCTTCCTGAAATCATAGCACTTTATTTTAAAAATAAAAAATAAAAACATGAAAAGGATGCAAAATCTGGAGATGCTATAGCATTGGATTCATCTCCAGACAGAAATTTGTCTGGATGATTTTCATTATCCTTTTCAACCCTTTATGATTTGATGATTCAGCAATAAAATTATAAAATACTTAAAAGAAAGGAGGTGTCTTAATCTTTATTAGAAGTGGAAAGCCTAAACAGAATTTTCTCCAACTATCCAGCAAACTCTACATATTATTTATCTATTTTGGTCCATGAATTCATATTTATCAACCTACTTAAAATGAAGAAAAATTTCCCTAGATCTTTTTTTCACTTTGTTTAACTACCCTGTTTCTCCAACAATACGGCCTCCCCAAATAGGAAGTCCCAGCATGTTTTATAGGCATGAAATGCAATGAAGCCCCTCCCCCAAATTAAGGCCTATATTAAAACGTGAAATGGAGGAGAATGGTGGGGGGGCTTGCCGTTAGGAAGTACTTTTGTTGCACACCCAGATATGGTGTTGCCTGCATTGACCCCGATACGAAGTGCCCCACCAACGCCGAGGTCAACATCCAAGCTGTGCCGCCCGCCTGCTCAAAGATGCAAGGGAGGGAATTAAGTCACCCCCGAAAAGACAGCCTAGCCATTTTTTCGGGACTCAAAAAAAAAAAAAAAAAAGACCCGGACTTATTATATGAGAAACATGGTAACTTGGTACATGGACTTATTACATGTGGCAACAACAATGAAATTAATGTATTGGGGAAAGTGTTTTAATTTTTTGATAAATCTACCAAATTTTGACTGCAAAAATAAGATAACCATTGGATGCTGGCCAAATTAGCATATCAAAAGGGTAATGATGACTTTAGTTTTCTGTAGAATAGAAGTTTCCTAGTAAGTCTTGCCAAGTGGAATCATCATTTTATGGTACAGAACCAGGGATAGCAAAATTATAAAATACTACTTAGCCAAAAATTCCAAGCTACATATTTGTAAATTTCAACACTTGGTGTTCACATTCTGTTCTTGACTTAGATTTTGTATACAACTTGCCTTAATCATCAAAATGGTAACTCCATCTGCTGTACCCTTCTGCTGCTCTCCAGCCCATGGTACTGAAAGCTCCATAATACTAGGATTTGTTTTAAAGTCAACTGAATGTTCTACTTGATTTGTGGATATGATTAAACAACCAAGTAGCTTTGGAACCACTTTCTTAGAGACAAGTCTAATTTAGGCAGATTAACTCTCCATTGATGCTTCATAGTCTGTCTCTTGCAGATCTATCTTCAATTCAAAGTTAGTATATAGTATATCTGAAAATTTCCAGCTAAACTCACATTAATGATATTAATTAAATTAATTTAAAGCCAATATTGACATTTATATTAATGACATTTACATTAAGCCAAGGTGGCACAGTGGTTAGAGTGCAGTACCTGCAGGCTACTTCTGCTGCCTGCCAGCTGCCTGCAATTTGGCAGTTCAAATCTCACCAGGCTCAAGGTTGACTTAAACTTCCATCCTTCCAAAGTCTATAAAATGAGGACCCAAATTGTTGGGGGCAATATGCTGACTCTGTAAATCACTTAGGGAAGGCTGTAAAGCATTGTAAAGCAGTATATAAGTCTAAGTGCTATTGCTATTGCTATATTCAAAATAAGTGAAAGTAAAGGTTTCCCCTATGTCAAACTCTAGAGGCCAGTGCTTATCTTTGTTTCTTAGCCAAGGGAGCCAGTGTTGTCTGAAGATAGTTCTGTGGTCATGTAGCCAGCATGATTATATGTCAAGGCACACTGTTACTTTTCCACCTTAAGTACCTATTTATCTGGGCAAGGAATGGCCACATAGCACTTGGGTGTTGAACCTGGACTGTCAGATTTCCAACTGACAAATTCAGCATTTTTAACCATTGAGATGTTACACTCCCCTATATTCAGAATAGTTACAAATGAAATTGAGTAATTATGTAAGAAAAAAACATCAAACTCTATAATGCTACAGTTTAAAGTCTCAAGGGAGTTCCAGAGAAGGGGGGGAGAGATAGAGAGAGATAGAGAGATAGAAAGACACACACACGCACACACACACACACACACACACACACACACACAGAGAGAGAAAGACAGAGAGAAAGACAGAGAAAGAGACAGACAGACAGACAGACAGACAGACAGACAGACAGACAGACAGACAGAGATACAGGGAGATACAGAAAGGCAGAGAGTCAGAGAGAGAGAGACAGAGAGAGACAGAGACAAAGAGATAGAGACACACACAGAGAAACTAACTATTGGAATAAAAAAAATCAAAGCAACCAAAATCAATTTTCAAACCCTATGTGAATATATTTGCTCATGACATTGCAAGAATATACAACAATCACTAAATAATATTTGGGTTATTTGCTTAAGAGTAGAAATTCAGACTTCAGAAGGAAACGCTGCCGACAAAATACAAACCGATTTGTGGACTTATGAACTGATGTTGTATTCAAGAGATTGATAGTATACGTAGAGCATAATATCCAAGTAGTATGTGTGCAGGAGAGCTTAGCAAATAGATACATACTTCTGCACTGTAATAAAAATGATCATATCTAGAAATGGTTCAGAGGGTTGATGGAGTTTGCTTGAGATGGTTAATAAAGTTTGGATTGGATTGGAATGTACTGTATTTGCTTTTGTGAAAACTAGGAATATTCCTCAGTGAAATTATTTTACTTGGACCAAAATACTGTTCATGTTGCTATTTTTTGCCTTTAACTATATCTTGTTTCAACAGATTATTTCTTAGGTTCAAAAACATAATAATGTTTGGAGATTGGTGATTTTCCACCCCTGCTCTTCCCGACCATTCCCTGTACATGTCATTATTTTTATGATGAAATGTATCTTATTCATCAAAATGTTTTGGAATTGGGTAAATGGCAAACTATTTCTTTGCTGCTTTCAAATTTGAAAAAGCTGGAAATGAATACTACTTGTTGCTTAACTTTTTGATAAACGTGTTGCTTGACCTTCCACTAAGAAATGCTTCAATTATTTTTCATAGAAATGCAATGCAATGCAGATTTATAGGCAAATGGTAGTATTTGTTAAGTGTATCTATATGACTCCTGTAAAGCTGTCAAAGGAAGAAGGAATGCAAAAATTTAACAAGTGGTACCATGGAAGCAACAAGATGGTTATTTCTTTTCAGTCCTCTTAAAAAGATCACAATGAGTCACCTGACATTTTGTGATACACTGATATTTCCTCTTTTTTTTCTTATAAAGTGGTTTATCAAGGTCTTTATGAGCAAAGCAAAGAAAGAATAATCAAACTGTCTACAGTTTTAACAGAAAACATTCTGTTTTAACAAACAGCAAATGTCTTTTTCCTACACATTCTAAATTATGGACTGGTCAACATGCCAATATTCTTTAGACATCTCATGGTGTCATACATGTTTTTATGGCCAGTTTCTGCACAATCTGGGATAGTATTGCAAAGATTTAATGAGTACACTTGTTGACTTTCAGAAAGTAACACTAAAATAAGCACTTATTGAAATAACGGGGTAGAGTAAAAATGCCCATTTGGATGCCATCTCTGGTTGCAAAGCATTTTGATAGAAACAAATTCATAGCCTAATTATCAGGGAGGTAAATTTAAGTATTCCTTGATCATTCTATTTAAACTACATTATTTAGAATTCTGCAAAAAATTATTTACACCTTTTGGATAGTCTGACTTTTTTCACATATTTGCCAATGAGTTTAAGACAACAGTTAACACTTAAGTCAGGCACTTGTTTCAATATTTCATATATAATGTGATGCTCCATTATGAGAGGAAAAATTATCTCCTTAGATTCAGTAATCAACTTTCAGCAGAATAATTGTGACAAAAATTTCCTATTTTGTAATTTATGATTTGTCTCTCATATTCCCATGAATATTGCCATCCAGAATGGTGGATAAAGTAGGCAAGATAACAGTTATGACAGTGCAATTGATGCCTCTCACTTTATTCATGCATCTGACATTGACACTGATATGAAAGTAACTTTGTTTGAAAATCTGTGATTATCATCTTGCCTACTTTGTCCTATTCCCCCATGACAAAGTGATTCAACTCAGTACCACTTGAGGTTTTCCATTATGACTTACTTATTCACTGTCAGGAGTTCGATTCTGTCCAGCTCATGGTTGACCAGACCTAGGCAAACTTATAAGAGGTTTGATTTGAAATGAAGCCAAGTCTTAAGGTTTCACCAAAATCTAGAAATTTTGGCATGAATTACAGGTGGTTTTTTTTTGAAAAAAGTATGATGTGTTTTTAAGGTCATTTATATATTTTTATAGTCCACCCTACAATTGTTCTTCCCTCTGTTCTGCCAGCTTTATTTACTGCCATTTTCAGTTGATACAGGCTTGTGGATGGTGAAGAAGAGAGACTTTCACCATAAATTAAATTTTCATTTACAACTTTCATCCCCCACCTGTTCTGTGTTTCTCACATACTGTATTTTGTATTGCCTATCTTAGGTACAGCGTATATGGAGAAACACTGTAGAAGGAGGGAAGGAAGAAATCATTTGGTGTGAATGGAACAGGATTGTTTGTGGGCAGTGTTTAATTAATGTTTGGGGCAAGTTTTTAAAAAAACTTAAAGAGCCATGGTGGCACATGGTTAGAATGCAGTATTGCAGATTAATTCATTGCTCACTATCAAGAGTTTGATTTTCACCAGCTCAAGATTGACTCAGCCTTCCATCCTTCTGAGGTCGGTAAAATGAGGACCCAGATTGTTGAGGGCAATATAGTTGCCCTATATTGTTGAGGGCAATATAGTAGTTTACAGGGCAATCTTTAAACTACTTAGAGAGGGCTGTAAATCATTGAGAAGTAGTATGTAAATAATCCTGATCCAAAGCAGAATGTGCACTTCATTCATTTACTTAATATTGCACAGGTCCTGAGGCAGCAAAGCAGTCTCTCAGCCCTTGTGCTAATTTTAATGCTAATCATTGTCACTGAGGATGTTACCTAGTTTGGGTAATGAAATATCTACAAGAAAACAACCAAACTCAGAAAGCACCAAGGACCCCTCATTGTGCTAATTCTCTCATGACTGACAATTTGTTTGAGATGAATGGAATAATCATGTACATCTAGAGCCTGTGTGGTAAAATGTCACTGGGACAAAGAGAGCCAAAACTTATGAGATTCCTAAACCTCATTGAAATCATCCTTGATTGTTTAATTAACACAACTCATTTTATTTATTCCTTTAACTGAATTGACAGGATGGCAATTACTTTTTCACAATGGAGCATGTTGGATGTCTTTGTGAAATAGCTGAATAACACTGATAATATTCTGTCATTCAAACTTCCCTTATATATCAGTAGGATCCACATAAAACATTAATTGTCAAAGGTGGCCAAAAAAATCAGAAAAATCAAAAGGATGTTTCTTCAAAAAGCTGTATCTACTATCCCACCATTGTGTTAAAAGAGAGGGGAGGGAGGGAGGGAGGAAGGGAGGGAGGGAGGGGGAGAGAGAGAGAGAGAGAGAGAGAGAGAGAGAGAGAGAGAGAGAGAGA
>BLBF01000017.1:7379498-7395562 GCA_015471245.1 Laticauda colubrina | reverse complement strand
GATAGATAGATAGATAGATAGATAGATAGATAGATAGATAGATAGATGATAGATAGTAATGGATAATAGTACAACACCCATTTGTTCATTTCTAATTCTTAAAGAATGCAATCTGGTGATGAAGAGGCTTTTTAAAAGTACATCACTCATATCCTTTTAAATAGTTTACAGAAATAAAGTATTTAATGTAGCCAAGAGGATTATTCCTCCACCCAGAGAACTCTTTCAAGCTCCAGTGCAAAAGAGCATTTTAACTTACTGCAAGAGTTTTAAAAGCTGCCTGCATTGATTCTGTGCTCCAAATCTTTCTAGCAGCTGCTATGCTGAAGCTGAAGAATACTGCAAGGGCATGCACTTAATGATTTGATGCTTATCGCTGGAGAAAGAAAAAAATCCTACTGACCTTTTTGCTGTTTAAATGATTGTATGGAACCGGAGTGATGAACCATCTTCATAAATGAGAGCTCTGATGGGCCAATTTACAATGCTTGAGGGAATTAAGGTGTTGCAAAACAGGAAGCAGAGGAGCTTGCTGCTCCATAGAATCCAGCACATTTGGAAGGACTGTGTAATCCAGCATTTGCTTCAGTGAGTGTTGGGCTTGGAAGACTCTACTCCTCACCGTTGTCATAGAAACTAGAAAGGCTGGTCCAATTTATGCTCCCCTTAGTGGATGACTTAGGTATAATTCACTACATCCATCTGATGGGGAAATGCAGCACTGGGTTGCTTTTGAATCTTGTTGGTATTTTTCTTTTCTTTTCTTTTTTTAAAGGAAAGGAAACTCAATAGGTTTCTAGAAGACCATTGCTTTTTAAATGTACCTTTCATCAATGAAGCATTGCCAATCAACAACAGACTGCCTTAAGCTATAATAGAGGAGAAAAATGGTCTGATGACAAAGAATTTTGCAGATGATCACTGCAATATTTGATTTCATAGTTTCTTATCACGTGCTTCCCATCTGTTGTTGTTTTTTCTTTCATGGAACAAGTATCAGCTTATAAAAACATGGGGAATCAGAGTAGCTTTTTGGTTTATGACAAACCACATTGATTTTGAAGCCATCATATTAGTATGACTTTTTGTGAATACAGATATTCTACTTTTTGGACTACATAAACCATTTTTTTCTAACTACTTTAATTTTTATTTGAAAAGGCTTTGCAAGGTAAAAGATGACAAAGTTAAAGAAAAAAGAAAGTAAGAAAAATACACAAAAAAGAAAGAAAAGCAAAACAAAAAAAGATACAAACTTTTTTTCAACCAACTTTACAGAATATCACCATACATGGCATGTGGCTTCAATGAAATCCAATGAAGATATGTAACTTTTTAATGCATATCCCATTAAGATGAGAGGGATTCTGATACAATCTAATTTGCTCCCTTGGCTCAATATACCTGCATTAAGTAAAGGATTCAAACAGGGGTGGGATTCTACCAGTTCGTACCTATTCACTAGAATTGGTTGTTAACATTCTAAGCAGTTTGGAGAACCGGATGTTAGAAGAAATTACTGGCCTAATCCTGTAAGGAAGGCAGGAAAGAAACATTCTGGTGTTGCTTACAGAAACTGCCTCTCCATTAACCCTTATTACATTTGTGGCAGGACTAGACTTCCTGTCTCAGGAACTTCTCTGGAGTTTTTTTTCCCCTCCTTTGCTGGTACTTTGCTTGTGTGGAGTGACCATTCAAAGTGAAAATTAACCATTCAAAGTGACTTGTGACCATTTTTCACACTTACTACTGTTTTAGCATCCCCACAGTCATGAGAGGCCAAGCGAGGAGATGCGTGCCTCGATGTGAATGATATTGAGTTGGCCATGCCCAGTCAATAACATGACCACCAAGCCACATCCACCAGTCACATGACCACCCAGCCACACCCACCAACTAAGTCATGCCCACAGAACTGGTTGTTAAAAAATTTGAATCCCACCCCTGGATTCAAATGATACTTTTAATGTCTTCAGGAAATAAAAAAAATGATTCAAGGAACATCATACTGATTGTGAATGTACAGGATGACAAAGTAAAAAGGGTTGTAGATTATCTGATGTAGACAGCTGTTGACTTCTGCAATCTCAATTTCATAAAGTATGTCAGGATACTGTAGCTGGTACCTGTAGAACATAGCACTTAGCATTTCGTCTTATATACTCACTTCATAGTGCTTTAGAGCACACTCTAAGAGGTTTGCAATGTCAGCATACCATCCCCAACAATCTGGGTCTTTGTTTACTGACCTCAGAATGATGAAAGCTGTGTATACCTTGATCTGGTCAGGATCAGACTGCTGGCAATGAGCAGAATTAGCTTACAATACTGTATTCTACAACTGCCACCATGATTCCTATCCTAGGATCTTGTAAAACAAAGATCATTCCAAGGCTTGGTTTATCACCAGATAAGTTAAGTTAAGAACTAGTTGTGAAATTAATGGTCACAACCTTTATTATTCATGGGGAATTCAAAGATATTCAGGCTAAGAAACAATGGGGGAAATACCATTGTAATCTCAGGTTGCAACCCATTCATGCACCAAATGTCATTTTATTTTCTAGATTGTGACAATGAAGGATCTTACTATTATTCTTTTCTGAACAATATGTAGCTTGTCACTGCTGGTGTGGGGGACCAGTTAAATTTATCCATCCAAGGTGCTTTATGGATCCAGTTGCTTTCCAGTAGATCTTTAGATTTTTTCCCAGTAACCTGGCAATCAATTTCACCACATTTCCATCTAATTCTTGAATATGGAGATAATTAAGTTTGTTGATATTTCTGTTCTTGAATGGCTGTTCTCTGATATTGATGTGCTTCTTAGAAGATGACATTCCCTGGTCATGTAGAAGATAAAGTAATTGAAATAATGATTAGATCATTGGTGAAGGAAAACGAGAAATAAATATGATCAAACCTTGATGAGAACCCATGTTGGGATGTACACTGTAGGAATAGGTATGGCAAATTGTTATTTTTCTCCACACTGATTGTATGGGCAGAATATAATTTGGAAATATTGCTTATAGTAGATGGACAGGAGTTATATATTCATAGGCTGCTGAAATGTTTGATAAACATTTTCTAATACCATCACTTATATTTGATTGTCTGGACTCTGTATGGGTAGATTCAAATAAGGTGGCTGGATTTAGGAATGCTAAAGGTTATTTTGCTTGTGAATTTCGAGAATATGGATAGGATTTTCTACAATATGAGTTTGACAACCTGTTGGTTGGACTCATACTTTACCAAGTTCATTTGGCCAACTAATGAGAGAGTGGCTAGCTAGATTCAAAAATTTGGGAGCTGAGATTGTGCCAACTGTCTTGAAGAAGAATGAAATGTTCACTCTTAATTTATCTAATTGTCAGATAGTGTCTGGTACAGAAATGGGGAAAAGACTATATAAATTCAATACAGTACATATATACTACAAATATAAGCAGGTCAGTTGCAAAAGATCCTAAGATCTGATCCCTTTTAATTCAGTTTCTAGCCTAGACATGGAACTAAAATTGCATTGGCCATTCTGGTAGATGACTGAATATAGCACTGTTTGATATATTTAATCCCAGTATTCTGGACTGCCTGTAATCTTTGGGAATGGATGATACTATTTTACACTGGCTCTGCTGTTTTCTGAATAGGAGTTCCATTGGGTAATGCAGTAGGAAGAAATTTTGAACTGATATTTGCCTGCTTTGGTTCCTAAACACCATGGAAAACAGTAAAGAGAAAACATGTTAAAAATGTCTCAGTGAGTATCAAGTATGAAATGTAACTTCCCATAAGGAAGCAGGTCTGTTACTTGACGGACTCTTGGCTATTGCTCTAATGGCTGACACATCAATTGTAGTCCTTCTTAGAATTAATGATAGTAACACACACTCTTATCTCTTTGAAACTAATTATTACAATGTATTCATGGATGAGTGCCTATAAAGACTCTTTAGAAACACAATTGGCATATAGTGCATCAGTACTTTCAGTCGCATACAAAACTATAGTAAATAAAAATATAAAATTAATTCTTGCCTCAGAAAGATTTTCTGAGAAATGTTTCTGTCTAAGAAATGTAACTCCATGAAATAAACTGAGATTCAGTTAAAATACAATGAAAGTGGTTCTTGCTAGATAAATTCTTTTCCTCAGATGTATCCCAAATAGGTTTCCAGAAGAAAGCCTGTATGTAATTTCAATGATAGGTGAACTGGAAGAGAATCATGGGTGTGAAAGAATATTGTTGCTTCCAGTGAGCTGAAAGTTACATTTTTGCCCAGTTATACATTTTGAATGAGCAGAGACTTCTGTGAATTGATAGCTGGCAATTTACGTGTGCATCAATATTATAAATATTATATTATTCCTTGGATACTCTCTTCATTGTTTTTAATCTTTAAAAACAGCTTTAGTTTGCATGCAGGAAACTGATAGATGTGTCCTGATGAAGAGCATACAGTGTCTAAAAGTCTGTTTAAAAACACTGTGCATTTTCTTAGAAGATGTTCTTGTGACATTGCTAGATAGAGTCCATTGATCTTCAATTTATTTTATTTTTATTTATTTTTTATTTTGTCAATAAATAAACCCCAGTTTTTGGGGTTTGAGGAAAAAAAAACACAGTCAGGTAGAGTATTCCAGACATTGACCACTCTGTTGCTGAAGTCGTATTTCCTGCAATCAAGTTTGGTGAGATTAACCTTGAGTTTGTATCTATTGTTTGCTCTTGTGTTGTTATGGTTGAAGCTGAAGTATTCATTGACTGGTAGGACATTGCAATGTATGATTTTATATACTATACTTAGATCGACCGAAGGCGGTGTAGTTCCAGGTTTTCTAGGTCTAGAATTTCAAGTCTGGTGGCATAAGGTATTCTGCAACGAGTAGAGGAGTGGAGAACTCTTCTTGTGAAATATTTCTTGACTTTCTCAACTGTGTTAATATCAGATATGTAAAGTAGGTTCCAGACTGATGAGCTGTATTCGAGCATTGGTCTTGCAAATATTTTGTATGCTCTAATTAATAGTGTAATATTACCAGAGAAAAAGCTACGTAAGATTAGGTTAACAACTCTTAACACCTTTTTGGCTTTGTAGTTACAGTGGGCTCTAGCACTTAGGTCATTTGAGATGGGTACTCCACGATCCTTGACAAAGTTTGGATCATCAACAAGGTCTTGACTATTCAGCCTGTATTTTATTTTCTGATTTATTTATTTTTTGCCAATATGTAAGACAGAACATTTATTTGTTGAGATTTGAAGTTGCCATTTGTTTGACCATTCTGATACATAGTCAAGGTCTTTTTGAAGGGTAATTGTTTCAAAAAAAAAATGCTTATGTATGTATATGCGTACACTCAGGAGACTTTATGAGATGAGTACATTCCCTCTTGAAATCTCACAAGATAAGAGCTATTTCATATGCACCCTCTGTAACACACTCACTCATCATTTTCCTCTTTTTTTCCCACTGCCATTGGAAACTACAATCAGTCAGCAGATCTTTTATAGTTTGGAGTAAGATTTGTTGAACTTAACTGAGAATAATTTCTATGTCTACACATGTATGATTGCATTTATTAAAATAATAGTTTATTATTTCTGTATTTATTAGGAATGCATGTAGTGTTAGAATGAATGTTTGACATGCCTTGACTTGAAATAACAAATACCTTGCATTTTGGCAGTCATTTCAATTTGACTAATGAATTTAGCCTTTGAAAAATCACATTATGTTATTTGGTAGGACAGCAAAGGAGCAATATAGTAAAAATTAGTTATCATCCTATTATATGAAAACAGAATTTAAACTTAACATTATTAAAAAATAGGGAAGATATTTTTTCCTTCTTATGCTTACATGTTTCAAATGAAAACACTGTTTATATACACACACACACACATACATACATACATACATATAGACATGCATATAGACATGCACTTCTTAGAAATGATCAAAGATCTACACGTAGAACAAGAAGATCTGCATGTAAGTTTCGACGTGGTTTCACTATTCACTCAAGTCCCAATAAAAGAAACTCTTGAAATCATCAAAAATAAATACCAACCAGCTAAAGACCTCATGGAACTAACAGAACACTGCCTAACCAAAACATATTTCATATACAAAGGACAAAGATACAAGCAAATTGAAGGAGCCCCTATGGGATCACCACTGTCACCCGTCATTGCAAACCTGTTCATGGAAGAATTCGAATCCAGAGCCCTGGCTAATGCCACCCACAAACCCAAACTATGGCTAAGATACATCGATGACACATTTGTGATTTGGCCCCATGGAAAAGAAAACCTAAACAATTTCCTAACACACCTAAACAACACACACCCCAAAATCAAGTTCACCATGGAAACGGAAATAAACAAACAACTACCATTCCTAGATGTACTAATCTACAAAAGAACAGATGGCACACTGGGACACACCATATACCAAAAGAAAACACACACCAACCGCTACCTCAACGCCCAATCCCACCACCACCCAGCACAGATAAATTCTGTAGCGAAAACCCTAATTACCAGAACCAAATGCCTGGCAGATAAGACACATATAAAGACTGAACTATGCACCCTGACTGAAGTATTGACAGCCAATGGCTTCCACAAAAACAAAATCACCAACTTGATCCACAAAAACACACCAAGACATAACAGAGACCTAGAAGATCAACAGATCCATGGAACAGCTGTCCTGCCCTACATAAGAGGTACCACAGATAAAATCAGTAAGATACTACACAGGCATCACATCAAGACTGCCTTCAAAACAGACAAAAAAATAGCAGCCATCCTGAGGAACCCCAAAGACAAAATTGACCTGGAAAACCAAGGCATATACGAAATGCCCTGTACATCATGCCCGGCCACATACATTGGACAGACCAATAGAAGAATAAGTACCCGCCTAGAGGAACACAAAAATGCAGTAAAAAAGCTGGAACACACCTCCTCACTAGTCCAACACATGAAAACCACAGGTCACAACATCAACTTCAATGGCACTAAAACCCTGGCCACGATAGAAAACCCCAACCACAGAATCATCAGAGAAGCCATAGAGATTGAAAAAAGACCTGACAGCATGAATAGAAGAGATGATTCCACCAGACTGTCAATCATTTGGAAGCCTGCACTCTCAAATAGAAAGATCTCCATGCCACAAGCCAGGCAAACACCTGGGCAAAAACAGACTCCCTCTGATAGCTCCAACCCAAGCACCCCCCCACCAGGCACCCAGGTGAAACCCAGCTTGCTAATGAAGAGCAGCCGTCCCTTCACACGGAGCCAAGCTGCACTAAAAGCCTCCAACACAAGAACAGAGTGTTGCCAGCCAATCAAAGCCACAAAACAGACAGAAGAAACCAGAAACACCAATCAATCAAACTCCAAGTCCAATGAACACAGATCCAGGCTCCCAGCCAATCAGAATGGACCAGCCTCAAATTTGAAACCAGGAACTAACTCTATCCAGAAGCCTGAGGATGGCAGATGAGATTCTGCTGAAACGTTGCTACAACTTTAACAGAACTACAATGACGTGGGATAATACCCGAAGGAAGCTAAACAGCACATATATATGTATGTATGTATATATACATATATATACATATATATACACACATATATATATATATATATATATATATATATATATATATATATATATATATATACACACACACACTCCAAAATTGTCATAGAATATATTTATTACAAAGTGGACTTTAGGAATTCTGCATATCTCTGTTTAAAAGTTTAACCTTTATTTGCTGGTTATTCATGTATGATTATTATGATTATGCTTTTAGAAAGGAAGATCAACACATTTCAAAACAACTTCTCCCATGAGTGAAAGTAACCAAACTGCTGATTATTTTTCCTACTATCTCCTCTTTAAATGAAAGCCCACAAGGAAACATAGAGGAGTTTTTGAGAGTAACAACAATACCACAGTAGAAACTACTATGACAATCTATTTTCCCATATAGTCACCAATTATTGAAATATGATATGATTAAATTCTCCATTTCATATACAACTACAATATTATCATTCACTTGTATGAAAATATCATATATCACATTGGTGTTTCAACATAGTTCTTTTTAACATTTATACTTTATTGTGTTTTACTAATGTAGGCAAAATATTAATATATATTGCTAGTCCATGTATGATATGCAATACACTAAATAAATAAAATAAACAAATCTCGTATCACAACACAGTGGAGAAAACAGCCACTATTTAAGTTGCTACCCTATTATTTACTGTCAACTGAAAATTTAAAAATTATCTCTGCTGTCCTTACTTGTAATCATTTTTCTTTAAACTAGATTTGAAATACACCACCATTTAAATAAAGGATTGTTTTCTACCAGATGTCTAACTTCTGGAAATAATAAATATTCTGATTCATTCTCCCCAAGTCTGTTTCAGTATGTTTAGAAAAGTACATATAGGGCTTATAACTATGTGCATATCAAAAATAATAAAGTCTGAAGCACATTGTGTGGGGAAGCCTTCATGGGATAATCACAAGACCATCTTGCTCTTAAAACATAAAAAACATCCATAAACAATCTGTGACCCAGTAGATCATCCTTTAAGAGAAAGATAGCACAGTCTGATGTGACCAGAAAGACCGTTACATTTTTCTGAATGTCATTTTTCTGAATGTGTGGGTAAAAAAGAGTGGGAGTAGGAGCAATGTCCGATTTCCTGCTGGCCTTTTCATTGACCTATTTCTAAGAAGCTACCAGGGAATATCAGAAATCACAATCATATGACTGTGAGGACACAGCAACAGCAACAACTTTGCAAATGAAACTGGAGTAAACATTGCAAAAAATTTAATCCCATTGGAATGATGTGTCCTGGATTCTTTAAGGTAGAAGGTTTTAATTATGTTGCTTCAAAAATGTTACAGTGCAATGTACTGTTTGGGCTAACTGGAGAATACAAACAGACAAACACAAAAAATTAATAGTAAATAGATACTAAAAAAATTAAAAAGGAAGAAAAGTAAAGTCCAAAAATTCGAAGACTCCTTATTTGCACATATCAACAAAGAATTCTTGAGGAATTTTGCTGTAGTGTTTCTGTGACTTTGCAAATGTAGTATTTGCAAAAACAAAGTTGACTTTCTCAATGTATACCACGTTCAAGGAGACATATGTGGATCAATATGAAATAATAGCTTTGCCTAGACTTTCAGTTATAGATATTGTGAAACAGGACTCTTTGTCAAGATTTACCATTACCAGAAAACAGATGAATGTGTTTTAGAAGTACAAAAGTGAAGGTATAATTAATGAACAATCAGTGCAATTTATTACCTAAGTTTTGAGATTAATGGAATAAGGCAACCAGATAAGAACCTTTTGACAATTCATGGCAATTGAAGCACCAAAATAATTCCAGAAATGCTGGTAAAACTATTTTGGTATATTCAGTACTACAACTTCTCCTTTGTCCCATGTTATAAGACTCTTTCAAAAACAATTTGTATCATTTGAGGTGAATTTTTCCAAATCACCACAAATTACAAGCTTTGTCACCTGTTCAATAATAATGTTTCTAAAAAAAGCCCTTCAATTTAAAGCCCATGTCACACTGCCCAACGGATGCAAAAAGGACACAGCGGATGAGCAAAATGTTCCATCCGTTGTTATCCACTCTCAAAAGGGGCAAAAATTTGCATAACTGGAGCAGATAACACGGACGCATGGAGGACACAGGGCGGATGCAAAGCGGATGTGGAACGGAAGCCCAGCAGATGGAAGTGGATGGGAGCGGATGGCACATCTGCAGGGCTTCCGGGGGGCCTCAGCAAAGCAGACGTGGAACGGATGAAGCGGATGCAGAGCGGATGCACAGCGGATGAAGTTGATGCACAGCGGATGCACAGCGGAAGCCTAGCGGATGCCTGGCGTTAATTGCGCATGCGGGGAGGATGCATTGCATCAGCCCCGCGGATATAACGGAAGAAGCTAGGAAGCAGGTCTCCATTCAGAGGAAAGACCTGCTGCCGGAAGGATTGGCTGCCTTGCCTGCCCTGCCTGCATGTCTGCCTGCCAGCCTTGCTGCCAGCCTTGCTACCAGCCTCCCTGCCAGCCTTGCTGCCAGCCTTGGTTCCTGCCAGCCTCCCTGCCAGCCAGCAACCCCACAACCATGCGGAAGCACAGCAAGCCTCAGCCATCTGCTGCCAGCCCTTGCAAGAGGGACAGGGCTACCATCCCACCCCCTGGCCCTCACTCTGGTTCTTCTGGGGCTTCTGCAGCAAGGGCTCGCTCTTCTGGGGCTGGGGCTTCTGCTGCTTCTGCTTCTGGAGGAGCTGATGACAAGCACTCCAGCACCAGCCACCTCCACAGCACCTGGACCCTTCACCCCTGAGACTGAGCGACAAAGAGGTGTGCCAGAGACTCATTTTGGTCTTATAGCTTGTTGTTAATAAAGTCTATTTTTGATTCACACACTTGCTTCATTTCTTTTTTTCAATAAAGTCTTGGTGGAAACTTTTAGAAATAGTTTAAGCCTTTGCATGCTTGTGGGATGGGTAAGGATAGCTTTGGGATGGGTTAGGATACCTGTGGGATGGGTAATAGCTGTGGGATGGGTTAGGATAGCAGTGGGATAGATAAACCTCCAGTGCAAGCATAGTGGGACTGTATGGTCCATCTTCCCAGGTGCCACACCTATGGCCCTTTATTATCAACAACGATATAATCAATCATCCACACATGTCAACATAAACACAACTCTTTATGAAACGCCCTGTTCATTGTAGGCCAACCAAACATACATGGCCCAAACTCATCCCTGTGATGAGACAGTCTGAAGGAAGCATCCATTAAGCATTTACCATCCTGTCTTGCCACTCCACTGCTCCAGCTGGGGAGTTGCACCAGTGTTTCAGGAGGTTGTGCTGCTTCTTCGCCTCACGTGAGGCTCTGTTGGGGCCTTGCACATCCTGAGTGTCGATCAGGTTTTGCTCTTGCCTCCATTCCCCAGGCTCCATGTCCCCATTGCCTTGTTCATGGTCCACAAGCCTGTTCTGCAAGACTGGGTAGCGGGTGTGCATGAGATTGTGCAGGATGCAGCAAGCTTCCACGATCCTCCTCATGGTCTCTGGGCTATGCTGCATGGTGGTAAGAAGTACCTGGAACCTGTTGGCCAGGATGCCAAAGGCATTCTCCACCACACGTCTTGCCCTGAACAGCCTGCAATTGAAGATCCTCTCTTCACGGGTGAGGTATTTGGAGGTGTAGGGCTTCATGAGGTAGGTTGTTAGGGAGAAGGCATCATCCCCCACAATGAAGTAGGGCACATCTTGCTTGTCATTGGGCAGGGGATCTGGGCAGCGGCCCACCATGAGGTTGCTTTCCAGCCCCTCCTTGAGGTGACTGGGGTTGTATACCTGGGCATCTGTAGATGAGCCATTGCCTGAAGCATCGATGTACATGAACTTGTAGTCAGCATCGACCATGGTGAAAAGGATGATGCTGAAGAAGCCCTTGTAGTTGTGATAAGTGGACCCTGACTTGGCTGGAGCTTTGCAGGCCACGTGCTTGCCATCTATGGCTCCAACGGTGTGTGGGAAGTTCCACTTCTGATACCACTGCTCTGCAACTTTCTTCCATCCTTCTTCAGTGGAGGGGCACTGGAGGAGCTTCTCCTTGTATTCTTCGATGATGGCCTGCACCACTTCTCTGACAACAAAGCTGATGGTGTTGTGTGGCACCCTCCAGCCATACTGCATGCTCCTGTAGGTGGTCCCTGAGGCCAGGTGGCGCAGAGTGAGTGCCACCTTGAGCCCAGGTTCCAGGCTGGGGCGGAAGTTGGTGTTTGCCTTGGTCAACCTGGGTGTCAGATGCTGCACAAGTTCATCAAACATAGCTGGAGGCATCCTCATGAATTTCTGGAACACCCGAGTGTCTTCGCTCCTGAGCTCCACCATCAGCTTTTTGTACAGTCCATCCTCTGCTCTTCTGGCGAACCCTCTTTGGACCAAGACTTTTTTGTGGTGCCTCCTTTTCTTCCCATAGTAGAGTTCACAGAGCCTGTAGATCGTTTCGCACTGTTGCAGAAGGATGGTGGCTGCCGAAAGGACTTTGTCACAATCCACGGTGGACATGACTGGATGCTGTGGAAGAGGAAGAGTCAGATGAAGGCTGCAGAGGTCTGCACAGCTTGGCTGCTGTTCTGAAAGTGAGATGCAGGCGAGTTGCTCCCCCTTTTTATAGGCAGTGTAGGTGTCCCTTTGCATCCTCTAGGCATCCTCTAGGCATCCTTAATGTCCGAGATAGGTCCCCTCTGCGAACGTTTTTTCCATTTTAAATGCTTTGTTTCCGCTTGGCATCCGTTCTGCATCTGTTCTGCGTCTGATCCACTTCCTCCCTGCGTCCGAGCAGATGCGAGTTGCCCGGATGCGTAACGGATGTGTAGCGGATGCATAGCGGATGCAGAATGGACGAACTGGATACATTTTCCGCGCGGATGAAACGTCAATAAACAGATGCTGGACGGATAGAGAGGAAGCCAAACAGAGGCAGTGAGTACATCGCATTTTCAAACGGATGGCAAGGTTTTTTGTCCATTTTACATCCTCTTTGCATCCGTTGGTTCACTGTGACATGGGCTTAAGATACTCAAATTACTTAAATGTCCAATTGCTATTCAAAAATCCAGTAAATTGGAAATGAAACAATTACCACTGAACACAAAAGGTTGAGCTTCATAAAGTTTTCCTCAAGTGGTAGCAATTTATATTTGGATCGAATTTCATCAGTTTGTCACAAAACTTTGTATGTTTCGGGATATGACCCAAACCTTCATGTATACTAAGATAGGACAGTTCTCTGAATTGTTGGAAGATGAGGATTGATTTTAAATTTGACTGTTTAATTACTTATGTAAAGAGGGTCAGAATGAAATCAAATGTTAATAGCATTCTAAATAAAAACCAGTTGTGAGGAACTGGCAGTGAATGGAAGAACAGATGTAGGAAGAAAGAGCTAAAGGTAAGTAGGATATCATTAGCAAAACAGATGTCATATGGCATGCCATTATCATGTTAGTTACTGTACTCTTTCCTAGTTGTCAGACTTCACAAAAGTAATGTTTCCATGCCCATTTCACCTGTATAATATAATGCTTTTGCATCATTTTAAAAGTTGCCTTTTAACTTTTTAATAAGGATATTTGCAACCTAACACTGGTGCTGCACATCAAATGGTACACTTTCAGCATGTTATTAAACCATGTTTCCACTACCATACAGTAATCATTCAACATGTGCAACCTTGCATTGGCTGACAGGCATCAGGAAAAAGCATCTTGGAGTATTACACCAATACAACCCAAATTAACACAGAGTCATTCACAAACCAGATATAGCTAATTATATTAGATTAAGGCCCTGTCACACTGCCCAACGGATGCAAAACATTTGTAAAAAGGACACAGCGGACGAGAAAAATGTTCCATCCATTGTTATCCGCTCTCAAAAGAGGCAAAAAATTTGCATAAACAGAGCGGATAACACGGAAAGGAACGGATGGGGGGAGGATGCAGAGCGGATGAAAAACGGATGCGGAACAGAAGCCCAGCGGATGGAAGCGGATGAGAGTGGATGGCACATCCGCAGGGCTTCTGGGGGGCCTCAGCAAAGTGGACGTGGAACGGATACAGCGGATGCAAAGCGGATGCACAGTGGATGCACAGTGGAAGACTAATGGATGCCTAGCGTTAATTGTGCATGCGGGGAGGATGCATTGCGTAAGTCCCGCGGATATAAGGGAAGCAGCTCGGAGTAGGTCACCATTCAGAGGAAAGACCTGCTGCTGGACGGATTGACAGCCTTGCCTGCCCTGCCTACATGCCTGCCTGCAAGACTTGCTGTAAGCCTTGGTGCCAGCCTCCCTGCCAGCCTTGCTGTCTGCCTGCCTGCCAACCTTGCTGCCAGCCAGTCTGCCTGCAAGCCTTGGTGCCTGCCTGCCTGCCAGCCTTCCCGCCAGCCTTGGTGCCTGCCTGCCTGCCAGCCTTGGTTCCTGCCTGCTTGCCAGCTTTGGTTCCTGCCTGCCTGCCAGCCTTTGTGCCAGCCTTCCTTCCAGCCTTCCTGCCAGCCTTGGTTCCGGCCTGCCTGCAAGCCTTGGTGCCTGCCTGCCTGCCAGCCTTCCTGCCAGCCTTGGTTCCTGCCTGCCTGCCAGCCTTCCTGCCAGCCTTGGTTCCTGCCAGCCTCCCTGCCAGCCAGCAACCCCACAACCATGGGGAAGAACAGAAAGCCTCAGCCATCTGCTGCCAGCCCTGGCAAGAGGGACAGGGCCACCATCCCACCACCTGGCCCTCCTTCTGGTTCTGCTGGGGCTTCTGTAGCACAGGCTCACTCTTCTGGGGCTGGAGCTTCTGCTGCATCTGCTTCTGGAGGAGCTGATGCTGCTGCTTATGGTGGTGGTGCTTCTGCTGGTGACTATGCTGATGCTGCACCCCAATGGCGCTTCAGACAACCACTCCAGCACCAGCCACCTCCACAGCACCTGGACCCTTCACCCCTGAGACTGGGGGACCAAGAAGAGTGCCAGAGACTCATTTTTGCTTTATAGCTTGTTGTTAATAAAGTCCATCTTTGATTCACACACTTGCTTCATTTCTTTTTTTTTTTAATAAAGTCTTGGTGGAAACTTTTAGAAATGGTTTAATCCTTTGCATGCTTGAGGGATGGGTTAAGATAGCAGTGGGATGGGCAGGGATAACTGTGGGATGTGTAATAGCTGTGGGATGGGTAAGGATAGCAGTGGGATGGGCAGGGATACCTTTGGGATGGGTTAAGATGGCTGTGGGATAGATAAACCTCCAGTGCAAGCATAGTGGGACTGGATGGTCCACCCTCCCAGGTGCCACACCTATGGCCCTTTATTATCAATAACAATGTAATCATTGATCCACACATGTCAACATAAACACAACTCTTTATTAAATGCCCTGTTCATTGTAGGCCCACCCAACGTACATGACCCAATCTCATCAGAGTGATGAGACAGGCTGAAGGAAGCATCCATTAATCATCTACCATCCTGTCTTGCCACTCTACTGCTCCAGCTGGGGAGTTGCACCAGTGTCTCAGGAGGCTGTGCTGCTTCTTGCCTTCATGTGAGGCTCTGTTGGGGCCTTGTACATCCTCAGTGTTTATCAGATTTTGCCCTTGCCTCCATTCCCCAGGCTCCACGTCCCCATTGCCTTGTTGGAGGTCCACGAGCCTGTTCTGCAACTCTGGGTAGCGGGTGCACATGAGATTGTGCAGGATGCAGCAAGCTTCCACGATGTTCCTCACGGTCTGTGGGCAATGCTGCATGGTGGTGAGAAGTACCTGGAACCTGTTGGCCAGGATGCCAAAGGCATTCTCCAACACCCGCCTTGCCCTGGACAGCCTTTAGTTGAAGATCCTCTCTTCATGGGTGAGGAGTCTGGAAGTGTAGGGCTTCATGAGGTAGGTTCTGAGGGAGAAGGTGTCATCTCCCATGATGAAGTAGGGCACATCTTGCGTGTCATTGGGCAGGGGGTCTGGATCTGGGAAGCCCACAATGAGGTTCCGTTCCAGCCCCTCCTTGAGGTCACTGGCATTGTATACCTGGGGCTTCTGAAGCTTACCCGTTGCCTGAAGCATCGATGTACATAAACTTGTAGTCAGCATCAACCATGGTGAAGAGGATGATGCTGAAGAAGCCCTTGTAGTTGAAATAAGTGGACCCCGACTTGGCTGGAGCTTTGCAGGCCACGTGCTTGCCATCTATGCCTCCAACGGTGTTGGGGGAAGTTCCACTTCTGATACCACTGCTCTGCAACTTTCTTCCAGCCTTCTTCAGTGGAGGGTGTTAGGGATAACATTGTTTACCCTAACTGGTTTAGGTGAAATAATAACTATGAATCATAGTTAGTGTATGTTAGAGTGTATACAGCTTTAACTGGGAAATAGCAATTAAAGGAGTGGTTAAGAAAACAATATAAAAGTAGCAAGACTACGGCTTGCTCT
>BLBF01000017.1:7330742-7369094 GCA_015471245.1 Laticauda colubrina | reverse complement strand
TAAAAATTGCCTCCAAGAGCACACCTCTCACCAGCTAGAAACAAATGTCATTTGATTCTTCCAAGAAAGATTGATAAGAAGCTGTTCCACGTGATAGAATAATCAGGTGAGGTAAGTTCCTTTTGATGCAATGGCCTTCCATTGGGTTGACTGGGACCAAGCATCTCTTATCTCTTCCCATGTAAGAACTGCTTCACACCAATTCTTCAAGAACTATTTCCACCTTTCCTATTGATCATGATCGTAACATTTACATTTCATCCTTTTCCTACTTCATCCTCAAAGGATGCCAGAGGAAAGGTAAATAATGAAATCAAGGCCATTTATTTATTTAATCAATTTATATAGTTACCCATCTCAACAAAAATAATAATAAAAAATAAAGCCTGCAAGTATGCGAAAATTAAAATACACAGCAGCTGAGAAAAGCAACAAGCATCAACTTTGACAGAGATGGTTCCTTCAAAAACTTGGAGCTGCAATAATGATTACATGGTCTCAAGAAGCAATCATTGCATCCATATGTCATTAAATTGCATGCAGTATGAAGAGGCCAAAGCTTGTGTGTTTGGACATAAATATAGAGCTGTATATAATGGAAGCTGTAATTTTACCTGGAGGTAATGTTAAGAAAGACCATTAACAACATAAGAATTATCTATTACATTTGATCACTTATGAGGTTCAATACTCCACCTTCCCCACATTGTGTTTTATATTCTTTATTTCACAGCAATTAGAAAATAGAAATAGGCTAGGCTGATCATATGGTTAACAGAAAGTTTTTTTCACAATTTATCATAAATTCAAGAATACTGGGTTAAATGATGTGAGATTATTGATGTAAATGAACAAAGACTTTAGTGTGCAGTTACAAGTAGCTGAAAGACTAATTGCTTTTTAATTATTTCGCTTTGCAAATTTCTTTATATAACTACTAAAGGCCCTGTCACACTGGCCGACAGATGCAAAACGTTAGTAAAAAGGACACAGCGGATGAGAAAAATGTTCCATCCATTGTTATCCGCTCTCAAAAGGGGCAAAAATTTGCATAACCAGAGCAGATAACACGGAAAGGAACGGATGGGGGGAGGACGCAGGGCGGATGGAAAGCAGATGCGGAACGGAAGCCTAGTGGATGGAAGTGGATGGGAGCAGATGGCACATCTGCAAGGCTTCCATGGGACCGCAGCAAAGCGGACACAGAACGGATACAGCGGATGCAGAACGGACGCCGAGCGGATGAAGCGGATGCACAGTGGAAGCCTAGCGGATGAAGTGGATGAAGAGCGGAAGTCTAGCGGAGGCAAAGCGGAAGCCTAGCGGATGCCTAGCATTCACTGCGCATGCAGGAAGGATGCATTTCGTCAGCCCCGTGGATATAAAGGGAGGTACCTCCCAAGCAGGTCACCATTCAGAGGAAAGACCTGCTTCCAGACACATCAAGTGCCTTGCCAGCCTGCCCTGCATGCCTGCCTGCCAGCCTTGCTGCCAGCCTTGCTGCCTGCCATCCTGTCAGCCTCCCTGCCAGCCTTCCTGCCAGCCTCCCTGCCAGCCTCCCTGCCAGCCTCCCTGCCAGCCTTGCTGTCTGCCTGCCTGCCAACGTTGCTGCCAGCCTGCCTGCCAGCCTGCCTTTCAGCCTCCCTGCCAGCCTTGCTGCCTGCCTGCCTGCCTGCCTGCCAGGAAGTCTGCCTGCAAGCCTTGGTGCCTGCCTTCCTGCCAGCCTTCCTGCCAGCCTTGGTGCCTGCCTTCCTGCCAGCCTTCCTGCCAGCCTGCCTGCCTGCCAGCCAGCAACCCCACAAGCATGGGGAAGAAGAGAAAGCCTCAGCCATCTGCTGCCAGCCCTGGCAAGAGGCACAGGGCCACCCTCCCACCCTCTGGCCCTCACTCTGCTTCTGGTGGGGCTTCTGTAGCACGGGCTTGCTCTTCTGTGGCTGGGGCTTCTGTTGCTTCTGCTTCTGGAGGAGCTGATGCTGCTGCTTATGGCGGTGGTGCTTCTGCTGGTGCTTACTCTGCTGTAGCTGCTCCTCGTCCTGCTGGTCCTGCGCGTCCTGCTGGTCCTGCGCATCCTGCTCGTGCTCCTGGTCTTGCTCATCCTGCTTGTCCTGCTCATGCTCCTGGTCTTGCTCATCCTGCTGGTCCTGCTTGTCCTGCTCGTCCTGCCCGTGCTCCTGGTGCTGCTGGAGCTGCTGGTGCTTTCTCTGCTGCTGCTGATCCTGGTCCTGCTGGTGCTGCTGCTGGTGATAATGATGATGATGATGATGATGATGATGATGATGATGATGATGATGATCCTGCTAGTGCTGCTGCTGCTGCTGCTGCTGCTGATGATGATGATCCTGCTGGTGCTACTGCGGCTGGTGTGGAGGAGCAGCCCCTACAACATGGAAGCCCCTCTGATAAGGGCCCATCTGGTCCTGCCAAAGGGAGGAAGAGGCATATGCGAGTACGGGAGAGGAAACAATACCCCTTTGAGGAGCAACACGAGGATGAGGTGCTGGAGTGGCTGAGAGAGAATGACTATCTGTGGCGGAAGGGACACAAGCTCTACAGGGACACCAAAAGGAAGCAGGCTGCTTGGAGAGAGAAGGCAGAGAGTCTGGGCTAAACATCGGAGGTGCTCCTCGGCTGGTTGGAAACATATGCACACCTGGTACGGGAAGCTGCACCTCAAGAAATCTGGCTAGGCCGCGGTCAAGCTGACAGACAGAGAGACCTACGTGATGGCCAGGTGCAGCTTCCTGGAGGGTGAGATCCACCACCGAGGAGCAGCCCCTCTCACAACCCTCTCTCTCCGGCAGCCTGCTGAGAGCCAGTCCTCTTCTGGCCGAGAGTCAGCTCCTATCTCCAGGCAGGTTTCTGTGGAGCATCCCATGGCGGAGAACCCATGGACAGTTGTTTTAACAGTGGCAGAGCGCATGGAGGACTCCCTGGCACTGTGGGAGAAAGGAGATGGCACTTCCACCACAGTCCTACCCGCATCCACCCCCAGCTCCACCTCCACAGAAAGGCAGAGAGCCAGACAGGAGGGGCAGAGCCACACTGTCCTGCTGGAGACCAGGGACACCATATGGAGCAGCATAGATCTCTCTCAGCTGGTCCACACCGACTCCTCATCCTCCAACCGCAAGCCCTTCCTCAGCTATGTCAACCAGACCCTCACAGACATGGCGGAACCCCAATACCAGGTGGTGAAGGACCGGATCACCGAGCTGCTTCACAATCCTCCAGTTCCAGAGGAACCTGCTCCCGCCCAGTCCAGGTCTGCTCCTCCACCCAGATGATATCCCTCCCATTCCAAGGCTTTCCACAGGCCCACACCTACCAGAGCTACAGCTACCAGGAGGTCCAGCAGCACTGGTAGCAGCCCTTCCCAGTCCAGGCACAGTCTCATCAGACACCACCGTTGCCACCGGTTTCACTGATGCCACCTATGCCACCCACGCCACTGATGCCACCAACGCCACCGATGCCACCCACACCAGCCCTCACCCAGCTACAGACCAGACATCCCCACTACATTGCTCCTTCCTCCACCCCACAGCCAAGCCCGGCCTCAGTACATCTGTCGTCGGTATTGGGGCTGACACCTCATGGCATGGAGGAAGGAGCTCTCAACATCACGGGGCTGAGCCAGCTGTCTGAGAGCTTCCTCAACACACCATCACCTGTTGTCCTCTCGGGGCCAGGCTCCCCAGTGGCGCTTCAGACCAGCACTCCAGCAGCACCCACCTCCACAGCACCTGGACCCTTCACCCCTGAGACTGGGCACACCTCTGAGTGACTGATAAGAGTGCCAGAGACTGGGTGGCTACCTGTAGACTTTATTTGGGTCATTTTTCTTTTACAGCTTGTTATTAATAAAGATTATCTTTGCTTCACACACTTGCCTCATTTATTTTATTCAATAAAGTTTTGGTGGAAACTTTTAGAAATGGTTTAAGCCTTTGCATGCTTGTGGGATGGGTAAGAATAGCAGTGGGGTGGTCAGGGATACCTTTGGGATGGGTAATAGCTGTGGGATGGGTTAGGATACCTGTGGGATGGGTAATAGCTGTGGGATGGGCAGGGATACCTTTGGGGTTGGCAGGGATACCTTTGGGATGGTTAATAGCTGTGGGATAGATAAACCTCCAGTGCAAGCATAGTGGGACTGTATGGTCCATCCTCTCAGGTGCCACACCTATGGCCCTTTATTATCAATAACAATGTAATCAATCATCCACACATGTCAACATAAATACAACTCTTTCTTAAATGCCCTGTTCATTGTAGGCCCACCCAACACACATGGCCCAATCTCATCTGTGTGATGAGACAGGCTGAAGGAAACATCCATTAATCATCTACCATCCTGTCTTGCCACTCCACTGCTCCAGCTGGGGAGTTGCACCAGTGTTTCAGGAGGTTGCGCTGCTTCTTCCCTTCATGTGAGGCTCTGTTGGGGCCTTGCATATCCTCAGTGTCTATCAGGTTTTGCCCTTGCCTCCATTCCCCAGGCTCCATGTCCCAATTGCCCTGTTGGAGGTCCACAAGCCTGTTCTGCAAGACTGAGTAGCGGGTGTGCATGAGATTGTGCAGGATGCAGCAAGCTTCCACAATGTTCCTCATGGTCTCTGGGCGATGCTGCATGGTGGTGAGAAGTACCTGGAACCTGTTTGCCAGGATGCCAAAGGTGTTCTCCACCACCCGTCTTGCCCTGGACAACCTGTAGTTGAAGATCCTCTCTTCACGGGTGAGGCGTCTTGAAGTGTAAGGCTTCATGTGGTAGGTTCTGAGGGAGAAGGCGTCATCCCCCATGATGAAGTAGGGCACATCTTGCATGTCGTTGGACAGAGGGTCTGGATCTGGGAAGCCCATGATGAGGTTGCATTCAAGCCCCTCCTTGAGGTCACTGGCATTGTATACCTGGGCATCTGAAGCTGACCCGTTGCCTGAAGCATCGATGTACATAAACTTGTAGTCAGCATGCTTCCCATCTATGGCTCCAATGGTGTTGGGGAAGTTCCACTTCTGATACCACTGCTCTGCAACTTTCTTCCAGCCTTCTTCAGTGGAGGGGCACTGGAGGAGCTCCTCCATGTATTCTTCGATGATGGCCTGCACCACTTCTCTGATGGACCACAATGCTGATGGTGTTGGGTGGCACCCTCCAGCCATACAGCATGCTCTTGTAGGTGGTCCCGGAGGCCAGGTGGCACAGAGTGAGTGCCACCTTGAGCCCAGGGTCCAGGCTGGGCCAGAAGTTGGTGTTTGCCTTGGTCAACCTGGGTGTCAGCCGCTGCACAACTTCATCAAACATGGCTGGAGGCATCCTCATGAAGTTCTGGAATGCAAGAGGGTCTTCGTTCCTGAGCTCCACCATCAGCTTGTTGTACAGTCCGTACTCTGCTCTTCTCCCGATCCATCTTCAGACCCAGATGCTTCTTGGCCACCTCCTTTTCTTCCCATAGTAGAGTTCAGAGAACCTGTAGCTGGCTTCGCACTGTTGCAGAACAATGGTGGCTACCAAAAGGAGTTTGTTATGATCCAAGATGGACATGACTGGATGCTGTGGAAGAGGAAGAGTCAGATGAAGGCTGCAGAGGTCTGCACAGCAGGGCTGCTGGTCTGAAAGTGAGATCCAGGTGAGTTGCTCCCCCTTTTTATAGGCAATATAGGTTTTCCCCCATGTGTCCTTTTGCATCCTCTAGGCATCCTCTAGACATCCTTAATATCCGAGATAGGTCCCCTCTGCAAACGTTTTTTCCATTTTAAATGCTTTGTATGCGTGCTGCATCCACTTTCATCCTTTTTCCGTCCGTGCTAGTAATGCTGCGCATCCATTCCACGTCCGTTCCACTTCCTCCCTGTGTCCATTTACCGTTGGAGCAGATGCGAGTTGTGCAGATGCGCAGCGGATGCCTAGCGGATGTAGTGGACGCATAATGGATGCCGACGGATGCAGAACGGATGCGTTGGATACATTTTCCACTCAAAAATTTTGAGCAGCTCAAAACCTTTTGAGCGGATGAAATGTCAATAGACAGATGCTGGACGGATAGAGAGGAAACAAAACGAAGGCAGTGAGTACAGAATGGAAGCATCGCGTTAACCAACGGATGGAAAGTGTTTTTCTCCATTTTACATCCTCTTTCCATCCGTTGGTGCAGTGTGACAGGGGCTTTAAGAAAGTTAGACTTATGAAAAATATAATAATCTGTGTTTCTTCTTCAAATGGTGTTATACTAGCTAGTTTGAATAACTATACAAAAATAACATTCTAAAATTACTGGGTAGGAGGAAGAGATACACAGTGATGACAGGTGACACTGAAAAGCATTACCTCAACAATATATTTCTTCACGATGCTTTACCTTTAATCCTCTGCCAAACCATGGGTTGAAGGCATCAGAGGAGGGTTAGAGGAACTGCTTCCTCTTGAATCAGAGGTCATAGCATTTGATAATAGTGAATGATTGTGATCCAGCAAACTTTTATCAAATTACTCTCTACCAAGAAAGGATTAAGATTTTGGGCCCAATGGCAACATGTTTGAAGATTCATTAGGCAAGCTATGAGGCAGCAGTGAAAAGAAGAGCAGGCAACTTTCATACTCAGGATACTTAAGCACCTCCTTGGTTGTCATCCTCCTCTGGCAGCAACAGGAAGACTGGGTTGCCAAAGAGAAGCAAATACTTGCTCTTAATCAAAGCAGGATGCATACAGAGTTATTGAAGCTGGGAGTCAAATGACAGGAAGCCAGAAGATATCGAGCATGATGCATGTTGTCACAATGAAGATGGCTTCAAATAAGAACTATTCAACATAGTGTAGAATATTGGATTCTGGTACTTTCTAATTACCAGTTCCATTAATGTTCCATATTTAGCAGGCAGGTGGTGCCTTTTTTATATTACCAACGCAGCAAGGAAGTGTCAGTATTTCAGTAGGTTCCATTTACATATCCAACTCATACACTTAGTTTGGTTGAAGTAGACTGCACATTTTCCACCTCTGCCTAAGAAAGCATTTGTAGGAGTGGGGTAAAATATGTCTATTACTGTAGGATTTTATGGTACACAACCTAAGCAAATGTGGGTAACACTCCAAACTGCTGTGGCCCATGTGGCAGTTCAAGTAAATATGAACATGAATCACATGTTGAAAGCATTGGCCAGCCAAATCTCAATTGTGATCATGGACAGGATATCCAACATGAAGTGGATAACTCATAAGGAACAATTTATTAGCATCAGCTTTATTAGTCCTAAACTATGTCTGATTGTATGGAATTGTTTTAATCTGGAAGGGACAACACCAGATTGTTGAAAATACCAACTGCAGCTGGCATCAGGTTACCATCAGTGTTCTTAGAAAAAGTCTCATAGAGTAGTTGTTATGGCAATGTCCACTGCAATAAGAAGGGGGTGCAAGTGTTAGATCAAAGCAGTCATAATGTACCCAACCCTACACCTGATCCCTCAGATTTTACCTATTCAATGGAATTCCATCTACTTGTTCGATACCAGAAGAAACTTGGCTCTGAGAATGTTAGTGTCTTAATATTTCAAATTGGTGTTGTGCAGCAGCAAGCAAAATATTAATGCTTGCCAGATTATTTGATCTAAGGAAGAAGGGAACAATTACCTTAACTGATAATCTCCCCCAGTGGAAAGAGCTCCTAGTTGTGGAAATGGCTTAGGCAGAGGACAGAAAACTGGATCATCCAATACATCCTCCTCTATTCCAGCAGCAGAAGCCAAAATCTAGTATTAGAATAGGATTTGGGGGGGGGGGGGCTGGCCCAAGAACTCTAACTTCATCACAAGGCAGCATCCTTTCATATGGTTGATGTTTCTTAACTTGGCCAACAAAGCAGAATCATTGATATTGTATTGTATGACCAAGCCAAGAAAGCTGAGAAAATGCAGCTGATTCATTTTAGAGCAACTAGTGATAAATTCTAGCTAGCTTTGACAATTGCTGCTCAGCAGCATGTGTTTTTTTTTTTTAAACCAATTAGCAACCCAAAAGAAAAGTGTTCTCCAGGGCAGCGGAATATACTGATATCTCAGTGCACAAATCCATTGGACCTTGATTATAACAAAAACAAAAGCCTAGCTGATATAGTTAAAAATTCAGATATATTCTTTCTGCTATGTCCATCATGTTCTCCTAAGCTAAACAAACTGAGTACCCTACCTGACAGAGATGAAAACATAGAATCACTCATTCATTCAGTAGAAGAATGCTTAGCAACACGTTTTGAAACAACTATACAAGCAAGCCTAATTTCTCTGGGGAAAAAAAAGCACAGATAAGTGAGTACCTATCAGCTCAAAATCAAATCCCACAACAACTACAACCACTACCTCAACTACAATCACAACTACAACCAAAAATAACCACCAAGCCACAGCCACAAGCAATTACTATCCGTTCAAATAATTCCACAAATAATATCTCCTTACTCATCAGAGACACCAGGAATGTGAACAGAAACATCCAAATGCCATCTTATTTGGTCTAGAAGACACCAGCGAATCAGATGACATCACCAAAGTTCATGATATTACAAGCAACTCAAATACAACAAACATCTCTCCTGAAGATATCATTGAAATAACCAGAGATGACCATGGGTACAAATACAATGATGGCTCTGTGGCCCTAAGATTTTGTAGAATTGTATGCAAAAATGAGTCCAGCAAATGCATATTCATTCATGGAATAAATGCCATTGCAAATACCAATCCCAACCACAAAAAACTTTGCTCAAGACCAAATTTATCCATACTGCAAAGAATCCGCTCCCATGAACTCTGCGCAGAACTCAAAAACCATCTAGACAATGGAGAAAAGTACCTATACATTGACTACAGAGCTGATTGCATCAAAAGAAAGTCACACAACCCATAACTCTGCATCCAATCCCACCCCATCCAATCCATCACTAACATCACTCAAAACTTGGCATGCACACCCCTAATTACCTCAATACCCTAAATACCTGAATTTCTCCTCTTACCAAATACGGCTAAATTCGACATTATATTTGTCTGTGAAACATGACTCAATGCATCTCTCCCTGACTCCATTACCATGGTAAGAGACGATCATGTTTACCGATCAAATCATGAAATCTGTAGAGGAGGTGGTGTTGCTATCTTTTATAAAAAGTCCTTACATCTAAAAAACATCCAAGTTACACAGGAGCTTGCTATTCCTGAGACCATAGTCTGTGAACTGTCCTTAAACATCACATTTCAGTTCTTACTATGTTACAGAGCCCCTGATTATGACATCAAACATGCAAACAAGCTAAATACACTACTAACATGGGCAGCATCCTGCCAACATGCTTTTATCTTTCTTGGTGACTTCAATCTACCTCAAATTACCTGGACCCTTAACAAATGTACAACTGAACCCACACATGCAACCTTCTACAATGCAGTAACAAATCTGGGACTAGAACAACTAGTAACCAACAACACTAGACTTAACAACTGCCTCAATCTCATCTTCTGCAATAGTTTGAATTCAATTTACAGAATACAAATCAAAGAACCCTTTTCCAACAGAGACCACAACATGATTGACTTTTGTCTCAACATATGTCCACACAAAAATCATCACAATGATGGAATCCCCAAATATAACTTCAAAAAAGGCAACTATGATCTTATAAACAATGTTCTCTTATCCCTTGATTGGAAATTTCTATTCTCTGGAATATAAAACTTATATTCCATTTGGTACAAATATCTATTCTATTTTAAGTCAATGTTTTAACTCTTAGAAAATCAACATTTATGACCATGGAAGTCAGAGGCAAGTAAAGGGCAATGGGGAACATGAAAGTTATGCACTAGATGTATGTTGTCATTTTGATGTCACTGTGGATCTTTTGAATATGCTGGCATATGTGGCAACTTCTCTGCTGCTTTCAAATCAAAATTTTTATACTAAATTTAAAAAAAATCCTTTAAAGCATGTTGTGATTGTGCTAAAATTCTGAATTACCTCAATATATACAGTAGTTTTTTTTCTAAACAAGGGTTTTAAGTTCTACTCAAGGGTCTTAGGATTTCTAATGAGATCTCCAGGGAAATAAAAAACCCCAGATTGTAATAAACTGTCGTCTGCACCCTGAATCTCACAATCAACACTCTTTACTACACTTTTTTTTCCTAATGTAAAGCTTGTACTCCATCAGGTTCTTAGAGATATTTTCACTAAGCAGCAAATTCCTGTTTCATATTGGGCCACATTGTTTTATTGTGTAATTATCTATAATTTAAATGATTAAGTTAAATAATTTCAGAATTTAATCATCCACTAGTATTAATTTGCCTATTGAACACACATTTTGACTAGGAGAAAAGTTTTTAGCCTGATTTCTAACTATATTTTGGTGCCAATAACATAATTTAAATTAATATAGTGCATTAAATAAATTATTCTATTACTTCAGCTCCTATTGGCAAATGTTACCACCTTGACACATGTCAAATATTCCTTGTTAGAAGGAATGCTAAATGAGTAAATAATAAATAAGTCAATTGGCAATGCTAAATGAGTCAATAATAGCTAATTATTTTTATGTTTCTGACTATCTCAAAATGCAACAGGCACATTACTTATAAATATGGTTTACATAGGAAATCTAATTCTATTGGCAGAACTTCAGAAGAAGTAGTTTTTCATATGCTGCAGGAAAAGTAAATTTTTAGAACAAGTTATTCATCCAATTTGAAGATGACTGGATAAAAAATGTAGTTTGGCAATGGTCTGATTCTCCACTATGAATGGGTGGCTATTAAGGGTATTGTATCTGATTGTTCCTCTCTTTGTATATTGATCTCTTCGTATATTGATCCCATCTGTCCTTCAAGAGTTTTTTTTATTATTTTATTATTAAAATTTTTATCAGGCAATGACATGTATTTCTCCCAAGGGTGTTTAAATTCAGTTACTGCTTGACCCACTACCTCTGCTGGAAGTTGGTTCCAAGTTTCCATTACTCTTTCTGCAATGTAATACTAAAGTTTTAGAGGTCTTGTAAACCAACTCCCCATCCAAGGTTTTTACCCAAGACAGGAATCATTATACCATTCCAGACAAATAATTGTCTATTTTTTTTTCTTGAAAATCTCCAGTGATGGAGAGAATTTCAGGAGACAAGCTTTTTCCATTCATTAATCATTCTCTCTCCTTTGTTCCAGGTTGAATGTCTCCTTGATGAGCTTCCACCAGGTGCATCCTGCCCTCAGGTGCTTTGGACAACCTCTTTTTCTTTGTGACAGCCATCAAGTCTGGAAAGATGGCTATCTTACTACCCGGGGTGGGCTGCTGGGGGGTTGATTTAGGAGAACCTCTAGCTAAGATTCTACATAGTTCAGAGAACCCCCAAATCCCACTCCTGGCTGGCTCCTTCCACTCTTCCCCTCCCTTCCCCTTCCTGGAGACCCCACATGGATGGTTTTGGATGTAGGTAAGTGCAGGGCATGTGTGAAGGCTTGGGAAGGATGAAAAACGGGCTTTCAAAAGTTTGGGAAGACTGGAAATGGGCTTGTTTCCAGCTTCCAAACATCCTCCAGAGCCTGGGTAGGCCATTTTTGCTCTCCTGGAGGCTTGAGGAAAGCCTCCAGAACCTGTGGAGAGCAAAAATGCCCCCCATGGTGCAAGAGACTGATTAGACCATGCCCACCATGGCCACATGCAACCAGCAACTGGACAGAGAATCTGTTGTTAAAATTTTTGAAGCCCACCCCTGATATGACCTTTAAGCCTTCTCTGACTTGATGTTTTGGCAGCTACTGCATACTGCTAGCTTCCACTTAAGTGGTGATCTGCCAGGACACCTAGATCTCTCTCACAGATGAAAGAGGTTCTGCATATTCTGTACCTGTGCATTTATTTTTTTTCTTGGCTAAGGATACTTTTCCCATCAATGAACCATATCTAGTTGGGTAAGACACAATGTTCAAGTCTGTCAATATCCTTTTGGATCTTGAGTCTATCTTCCAAAGTGTAAGTAATTCCACCCCCCTCAAATTTGATCCCTCTCCTATCTCCTCATCCAGGTTATTTATGACAATCTTGAAAGTATAGGAGGAATAAAACCAGCAAAATTATATTCACAACAACTGGTAAAATAATCCACTTGCTATGATCTTTTCCATGTTAAAATCTACAGTTATTTTGTCTAAAATTAGCATTCAAGCCTGCTCCTGATTTAGTGTGTAAATATTTCAGCTCTCATGCCAGGATCAGATAACAAAGTGATGTCAGTTCTAAATATTACCTTCTGTTCTTCTTTTCTAGCAACACACAATCATTTTCACAGAAGAAAACAGGGTAACTAATGACCACTTGATTTTGTTTACCACTTGATCCCCAAATGGGGAAGACTCTATGGAGCAAGAAAAATTACAATCCCCTCAATCTTAAAATTGGACCTTCCATTTGTTATCTTACTCCAACCAAAATTCTCTCAGCCTCATTCATCTTCCCATTCACAGCTTTAAAATAACAACCACCCACTTTGCAAACTTAAGTGCTACATTAACTGTGGTGGCTTTTAAAACAATGGTATCTTATTTCATGGTCAGACTAAAACCTGAGAAAAGGGTTGAAGAACTAAAACATTCTTCCAAATGATTTTCAATCCATGTAGAGGCAAAGTTTTTGTGTGTGTGTGTGTGTGTGTGTGTGTGTGTGTGTGTGTGTTGGGTTTGTGAAAAACCTTCATTTGGCAAAGAGACAGTTTGGATGGCCAAAGATGAAAAGGGACATAGAAGCTAATGTGACCAGTTGCCCCATGAGTGCATCCATGAAGCACCTACCTGAGAATCCTCAACGCTTACTACAGTCAGTAGCCAACTCTGCTAATCTGTGGAAGAGATATCCATGGACTTTATCATGGAACTCCCTCAGAGTGTTGGGAATTCTGTAATCTGAACTGCCATTTATATGTTCTTGGAGCAATTGCACTTTGTGGCATGGCTGAAGCTTCCTTCAGCCCGGGTCCTAGCCAAGATGTTTGTGCAACTCATCTTGGGACCACATGGGGTCCTAAAGTGCCTTGTTTCAGACTGAGTGGGTGCAGTTCACAGCCAAATTTTAGCATCAATTTTTGAAAATGACAGGGTCCTCCCAGGGACGTAGTTCCACCTATCATCCTGATATTGCTTGGTAAATGATTAATTTGCTAAATGATTCACCGCTGCAGGTCTCAGTTGAAATCATATTAAAAAGTGTACTTCAATGCAAAATATGTTTGGAAACATGAAAATATATTTAACTAGCTTTTCATTCTCACTTTTTAAAGGTGATACTGAGGAGACAGTGGATTCAAACCAATTCATCCATCTCTGTTTGGGACTGAATCCATATGTTTGTCATAAATTACAGGCACCATTATCTGTGAGCATGTAGGATAAATTGTAAGACTGTTATAAATTATCTTTGCACCTCTGTGGAAAAGCACACACCCCTTAAGTGTAACTTTTCATGCATTTTTATGTATCAACCAAGAAGCAGATTCTAAGTTAGCATCTATTAGACTCACAGGAAAAAAATGTATCTCTTCAGGAATAAGCCTACACAGCAAGAAGAAAGTATTCAGAAGCCTAGAAGAGCCTTTCTCAATTAGGGTTCCATGTAAACTTAAGGTTTTGCAACAGATAATGATTATTATTTTTTTTTTTAACTGCACGTACCACAAGTTCTTCTTACCATTTGCAATGGCAGGAAAAAACTCTGGAGCAATATTTTTTTTCCTTTTTTTTGCTGAGTTCTATAAATTTCCCTTAATCCTTCATGGACAATTTACATGTCCTGAATAGGCTTCTTACCAGTTCTTCAATGAAAAGTTGTCTGGAAGGTGACAGGGCTTGCTAAATTTCAGTGATGCTGGCATTCAAAATCTGTTGCAGAGGGGAAAAAAACTATATAAATGTAGTCTTCTACAAAAGGCAACTCACATCTCATGAGCAGCATTCTACCTTCAACTCTCCCTCTTTTTTTAGGATTCTGGGTTGGCTGTTCTCTTTTGTTGAAATTATAATTTGATTTATGGTAGGATGACCTGAAACTTCAAAAAGTCTGCATGAATTTAAAAGCCCTTTCCCAAGGGACTTTAAAGGAATATTTTTAGTTTGTTTTCTTTCATTCACAGCTCTTTGCCTCCACCAAGGAGTGACGTGCCAGGCTCTGTCTGCATTAATGCATATCGTAACCATGAATATATTTAAATCCACGATTCAATCTTTTACAATTTGAACTCAACACATTATGTAATTTTCTTGACAGCAAAATGGAAGTGATGTACTACTATCTTCTTTCAATATGTTTTCTCAGTCCCTTCAACTTTGTAGCTTAGTTTCTAGCCCTAAATTCTTTGCTTAGCTTCTGAGCCCACACAAGATTGGCCAGATGCTGCCATCTGCTGGGACACATCAAACTTAGGTATGATTAAACCTGGCAGTTCATGATCAGTTTGTAATATATTTGTGCAGAAGTGAGTGGCAATATACAGATAATTTAACTAAATAGCTGACATAATTATACAATAAGAAACCCACTGAGTGGCTTACACAATACATTATTGTTCAGTTCTGATTCTGGTCTTCTTAAGACTAGCACAAGTAACTGATACAATGCCTTAAGAACATTGTCTGTCCACAAATAGGTTTATTTGACTGGCTCTGGTAAGCTCACATAGCATTACTTTCTATTTCCCCGGATCAATTCAGAATTACAGATAGCTCGGGAATAATGATATGCATAAGGTATATCTTCCCTTTATCCTATGTCAATAAGGTATATTTTCCTTTTCTTTTCTTCCCTTAAATTATCCTGCAAAAATAAAGTTGATATTGCTTTTCTTGCATTACCAAGTTCATTCACATGTTTTTCCCAGTCTCACTGCAAGCCAGTGAGTTAAAAATAAATTAATTTTTTTAAAAAATAGCCAAATACTCAAATCAACACTTCTAGCTATAATTTATCTGATTATGAAATGTTATCATTTGTATCAGAAGATGTATCATAGTGACATCAAACTATAAGGAATCTGAATTTTCTTTATTCAAGAATAAATTTGGGCATGTTGTATGCAATGTCATTCCGGTGTTGAACCTGCTTTGTCTATGAAAGTTCACATATTCTCATTCAAAGCTTATTTTTAAGGCTTGTGCGGCATGTATGGACAAATTCAACAGAAGCATATATGTACACGAAAGCAACTCTGAAAGGATAATTCTAAAATTACAGAAAGTCCAAAACATTTATACGATCTCAGGACTGGCAGAATTGGGCATCTAAGTTATCAAGTCAATTTGCTCAGTTCAATCCAAATTAAAAGCATTCTAACCAATGGCAGACTAGACTCAGTTTAAAGAAAATACAGTGGAATTGGAGAAATCCAGATAGGTAAACCTAATGTCAAAAGTCCTTTTCCAGAATTCAGCTAAATCTGTTCTCCTGAATTATTTCATGCTCTTCACTCTAAAAAGATGGAGACAGATCTTGACTTTCTGTATGATTTCCTTTTTAGTATTTGAAGTTGTTCTTCTGTAGCCCTGACCCTTGCTCCTAGTGGAACAAATTAGAAGCAGTTGCTTTGCTCTCATTTCCTCTTTTGGGCATGCCCCCCTTCCAATTATGCAATCAATGGGAGAGCAATTAATTGCACAATCCCAATGGCTGGCCTAAATTTCTTATAGAACTAAAGTCTCCTTAGTTCTACAATTCTTAGCAATTGCTCCCAGGTCTACTCCCAGCATAACATACCCCCAGACAACAGCATAAGTGTGGGAATAGGAATCTGAGACCTTTTCCTCAAAACTGACTTTCTCAATCCTCAAAAGTGAGAGCTCTGAGTTCAAATTCTTCTCCTCTAATTTTAAAAAAATGTATTTTAAAAATCTATATTCTACTCTTCAAAATAAAAGGGCAGTTTATAGTCCATAACCATTTATGTTCTAAAGTTCATTGCAATAGCACTGCTAAAAAAACACTAATAGTGGTTAATTCAATTCTATGAAGTTTTTCATTTTTCTGGAAATGCTGTATTGCTCACTAGAGCTTACAAAACATACATTAGGCCAATCCTAGAACACTGTTTAACTGTTTGGAATCCTTACCACATATCAAATATAGATAGTCCTCAACATACAACTGCAACTGAGCCCAACATTTCTGTTGCTAAGTGAAACATTTGTTAAGTAAATTTTGCCCCATATTACAACATTTCTAGCCAGAGTTGTTAAGTGAATCACTGAAGTTGCTAGGTTAATAATATGGCTGTTAAGTGAATTGACTTTGCTGGTCAAAAGATCGGAAAAGGTGATCATATGACTTGGGACACTGCAAATGTCATAAATATGAGCCAGCTGCCAAGCATCTGAATTTTGATCAGGTGACCAAGGGGTTGCTTGTGAAAAAAACAATCATAAGTCACTTTTTTCAGTGCTGTTATAACTTCAAACAGTTACTAAGTGAACTATTGTAAGTCAAGGACTACCTGTACAATTAAGCAACTTCAGAAGTAGTTTACAAGAAAAATCTTGCACTCTTCTGTCCATAATAGAATACCTTATGCTACCAGTGTCAACATTCCAAATGACAAACTCAATCAAAAGCAAGCATGGCTGAGACAATCCAATCTCTTAATGCAAAACTTTAATGAAAACATCATATCAGCAAAGATGAGGGAAAAACCAGATCTAACTATTTCCCAAACAATCCCATATAGTTAATATTCAACCCACCCACCCCATTAGGCCAGGTCATGTTGTTCAATGGAGAATTCTAGTATTGTTGTGAGAAAGTCTTATTCGGTTCTGGTAAACACCTGCCAAAATGTCCTTGGTTCCCATGGCTGGCATTTTGATGTCTGGCATTTCATTCTATCTCTCCCTCCCCTCCCCTCATAGTTTGTTGGCAAGCTGAGAAGCGATAATAGTTGCAACAGCAAAAACACCATTTGAAGCTTGACAATTAGGGTTGAATTTCTTGGTTTGGATAGTTTAGAGCTCTGACACTTATGGTGAGATTTAGTATTGTATAATATTCAGTATTGCATATAAAATTGTACATACTAACAGTTGATCTGTAAATGGCTTTTTTAGTTTTAATCGAATGGAACACATGCGAACAACCACTATGAACATCAAGTAAGCCGCTTGAAACTTGAATGAAAAAAAAAATTGTAACAGTGGTAGGATTCAAATTTTTTTACTACCGGTTCTGTGGGTGTGGCTTGGTGGGCGCAGCAGGGGATGGATACTGTAAAATCTCCAGTCAGAGGTGGTATTTGCTGGTTCTCGAATTACTCAAAATTTCAGAACCTACTGAATACCACCTCTGAACAGAATTGTCAATATCTTACTTGATTCAGTTGTCAACTATAAAACTTTTATAGTTTTAATTGTAACTTAACTTCTATGGACCTCACCCCATATTTAAAAGGTTCCTAAGGGAGGCATGAATACTAAGATCCCCATCATCCGTGTCACATTTTTTTTTTAATTTTGTTCATTCAAATTTGTAATTTTTGCTTGAGGAATAAATAAAATAAAAATAAAATAAAGCATATATATCATGCAGGCATATCATCGTCTGAATTACACGATATGAGCTGCAGTTAAAAGCTTAACATTACAAAATTACACAGATCAAACTGTTCAGTGAATAGAGATAAATACGGGGAGATGATTTGGTGGTGTTTTATTAAGGATGTGATAAACTGAATCTTCTTCTTTCTTCTTAACTTTTTGTAAATATAAAATCTTCCAGTTGGTCAACATTTCATCTGAATTTCCTTCAACTAAGTTTGACATTCTTTATTATTGACTGACATCATTCACCTTTTCTCCTACTGTATGAAATCCCATTAGCCATAGTGGCATTTCATTGAATGTGGGTGCTGATTGTTCCTTAACGTGTGATTCTTAGTAAATGTTGGAAATGTCATCAGATACCTGGGTTCATATTACCTTATGTGATGGACATGTTCGGAAGCAAAGAAATATTGGACTAAAATCCACACATGGTTGGAAAAATGATAAAACAACATATAGACTTTAAACCAGAGATCTTTTTATTGGGAATAATACTGGAAACATACAACAAAGAGCTGAAATATTTGATTGTTAATGTTTTAACAGCATCTAGAATTGTATTTGTGAAGAATTGGAAAAATGATAAAATACCTATGCAGGAGGAAGTTATCAAAAAAATTATGGACTATGCTGAAATGAGTAAATTGACATTTGAAATTAGAGAACAAGAAGATAAACAATTTTACACAATGTAGGATTTGTTTTATCAATGGTTGGATAAAAAGACATGGTAAAGCCCATGTCACACTGAACAAACGGGTGCAAAGAGGATGTAAAACGGACAAAAAAGCTTGCCATCCATTGGTTAACGTGATGTATCTGTTCTGTATTCACTGCCTCCGTTTTGCTTCCTCTCTATCTGTCCAGCATCCGTTTATGGATGTTTCATCTGCTCCAAAAGTTTTGGGCTGCCTAAAACTTTTGCGTGGAAAATGTATCCAGTTCATTCGTTCTGCATCCGCTACGCATCCGCTACGCATCCGTTACGCATCCGCTATATCCGCTAGGCATCCGTTACGCATCCGTGTAACTCCATCCGCTCCAGCGGTATATGGACGTAGGGAGGAAGCGGAACGGACGCAGAACGGATGCAGAACGGATGCCTAGGGGATGCAGCACAGAAACAAAGCATTTAAAACGGAAAAAACGTTCACAGAGGGGACCTATCACGGATATTAAGGATGTCTACAGGATGCCTAGAGGATGCCTAGAGGATGCCTAGTGGAAAACCTATACTGCCTATAAAAAGGGGGAGCAACTCACCTGCATCGCATTTTCAGAACAGCAGCCCAGCGGTGCAGACCTCTGCAGCCTTCATCTGACTTTTCCTCTTCCACAGCATCCAGTCATGTCCACCGTGGATTGTAACAAAGTCCTTTCGGCAGCCACCATCGTTCTGCAACAGTGCGAAGCGATCTGCAGGCTCTGTGAACACTACTGCGAGAAGAAAAGGAGCCACCCAAAAAGAGTCTGGGTCCAAAGATGGTTCGCCAGTAGAGCGGAGGACAGACTGTACAACAAGCTGATGGTGGAGCTCAGGAGCGAAGACACTCGGGCGTTCCAGAACTTCATGAGGTTGCCGCCAGCCATGTTTGACGAAGTTGTGCAGTGCCTGACACCCAGGTTGACCAAGGCAAACACCAGCTTCCGGCCCAGCCTGACTCTGCACCACCTGGCCTCAGGGACCTCCTACAGGAGCATGAAGAACGGCTGGAGAGTACCATACAACACCATCAGCATTGTGGTCAGAGAAGTGGTGCAGGCCATCATCAAAGAATACAAGGAGGAGCTCCTCCAGTCCCCCTCCACTGAAGAAGGATGGAAGAAAGTTGCAGAGCAGTGGTATCAGAAGTGGAACTTACCACACACCGTTGGAGCCATAGATGGCAAGCACGTGGCCTGCAAATCTCCAGCCAAGTCGGGGTCCACTTATTTCAACTCCAAGGGCTTCTTCAGCATCATCCTCTTTGCCAAGGTCGATGCTGACTACAAGTTCATGTACATCGATGCTTCAGGCAACGGCTCATCTTCGGATGCCCAGGTATACAATGCCAGTCACCTCAAGGAGGGGCTGGAACGCAACCACATTGTGGGCTTCCCAGATCCAGAACCCCTGCCCAACGACACACAAGATGTGCCCTACTTCATCGTGGGGGATGACGACTTCTCCCTCACAACCTACCTCATGAAGCCCTACACCTCCAGACTCCTCACCCGTGAAGAGAGGATTTTCAACTACAGGCTGTCCAGGGCAAGGCGGGTGGTGGAGAACGCCTTTGGCATCCTGGCCAACAGGTTTCAGTACTTCTCACCACCATGCAGCATTGCCCAGAGACCGTGAGGAGGATCATGGAAGCTTGCTGCATCCTACACAATCTCATGCACACCCGCTAGCCAGTCTTGCAGAACAGGCTCGTGGACCCCCAACAAGCCAATGGGGTCATGTAGCCTGGGGAATGGAGGAAAGGGCGAAACCTGATCAACACTGAGGATGTGCAAGGCCCCAACAGAGCCTCAAATGAAGCGAAGAAGCAGCACAACCTCCTGAGACAATGGTGCAACTCCCCAGCTGGAGCAGGTGAGTAGCAAGACAGCATGGTAGATGCTTAATGGATGCTTCTTTCAGCCTGTCTCATCACACAGATGAGATTGGGCCATGTATGTTTGGTTGGCCTACAATAAACAGGGCGTTTAATAAAGAGTTGTGTTTATGTTGACATGTGTGGATAATTATTACATTATTATTGATAATAAACGGCCATAGGTGTGGCACCTGGGAGGTTGGACCATACAGTCCCACTATGCTTCCACTGGAGGTTTATCTATCCCACAGCTATTACCCATTCCAAAGGTATCCCTGCCCATTCCACTGCTATCTCAACCCATCCCACAAGCATGCAAAGGCTTAAACCATTTCTAAAAGTTTCCAGCAAGACTTTATGAAAAAAAAGAAATGAAGCAAGTGTGTGAATGTAGAATAGACTTTACTAACAACAAGCTATCAGAGAAAAATGAGTCTCTGGCACTCCTCTTTGTCGCTCAGTCTCAGGGGTGAAGGGTCCAGGTGCTGTGGAGGTGGCTGGTGCTGGAGTGCTTGTCATCAGCTCCTCCAGAAGCAGAAGCAGCAGAAGCGCCAGCCCCAGAAGAGCGAGCCCGTGCTGCAGAAGCCCCAGCAGAACCAGAGTGAGGGCCAGGGGGCGGGATGGTAGCCCTGTCCCTCTTGACAGGGCTGGCAGCAGATGGCTGAGGCTTGCTGTGCTTCTGCATGGTTGTGGGGTTGCTGGCTGGCAAGGAGGCTGGCAGAAACTAAGGCTGGCAGAAAGGCTGGCTGGCAGGGAGGCTGGCACCAAGGCAGGCAGGAAGGCTGGCAAGGAGGCTGGCACCAAGGCTGGCAGACAGGCTGGCAGGCAGACATGAACCAAGGCTGGCAGGAAGGCAGGCAGCAAGGCTTGCAGGCAGACCGGCTGGCAGCAAGGCTGGCAGGGAGGCTGGCAGCAAGGCTGGTAGCAAGGCTGGCAGCAAGGCTGGCAGGCAGACATGCAGGCAGGGCAGGCAAGGCAGTTGATGTGTCTGGCAGCAGGTCTTTCCTCTGAATGGCATCCTGCTTCCGAGCTGCTTCTGTTATATCCATGGGCCTGACGCAATGCATCCCCCCCGCATGCGCAGTTAACGCCAGGCATCCGTTAGGCTTCCGCTGTGCATCCGCTAGGCTTCCGCTCTGCATCCGCTGCATCCGCTTCATCCGTTCGGCGTCCGCTCTGCTTCCACTCTTTCCGTTCCGCATCCGCTTCGCTGAGGCCCCCCAGAAGCCCTGTGGATGTGCCATCCACTCCCATCTGCTCCCATCCACTGGGCTTCCGTTCCGCATCCGCTTTGCATCCGCCCTGCGCCCTCCCCGCGTCTGTGTTATCCGCTCCGGTTATGCAAATTTTTGCCCCTTTTGAGAGCGGATAACAACGGATGGAACATTTTGCTTGTCCGCTGTGTCCTTTTTGCATCCGTTGGCCAGTGTGACATGGGCTTAAGGTAATAGAATAGATAATTTTGTTATAGAAGCTTAATAGATTGATATAAAACATTATGTAGGCATATATAGCCATTGGATGAAAGCGTAATACAATTTTTTGGGATATGTCATATAAAATGATTGAATAAATAGTTTTGTTTGGATGATTAACAATTGATAAATATATGTATATGTAAGTTTGACAGTGTGAGATTGATATGAACTGCGAGCAGTGACTAAGAAAGGATTACACAAAAGATTCGAAACCAACTGCACACTGTATGTGTGTAAAATGGAAGATGTTTTTATGTTTTATGTATTGTTTGTATATATTTGTCTTAAAAAATAAAAACTTTTTTATAAAAAAAATGTGATTCTTAGAATGAGAACCAGTTTCCTTCTTTATTTCATTTTTTCAGAAGTCTGAAGACAAACTTTTTGATCTATATTTGCTGCTGTCTGCTTTGCCACATACTTAAAAGTATGGTTTTGCAGAATGTTTGGTACTTTTGAGTTCTTTCAAAACATATCATCTAGTTCATTCAAGTTACTGGAGTTGAAATCTGCTTTTCCTTGCTTTGGTTTTTTTAAGGTAGTTAAGACTTAGGTCACTTAAATAATGGCAACACTTTCTCAGTTACATTCATCTTTAGAAAGTCTGCATGCAAGAAATTCAAGGTATACATAGACAATTGTGTTAACTATACCAGAGGGTACAGAATCAATAGAATAGAAGAGGGGTCAACCTATTTTCCAAAGGAAAGACAAGAAACAATAGATGGAAACCAAATAAGGAGAGAAACAACCTAGTACTAAGCAGAAATTTTCTGACAGTTAGAATAATTAATCAGTGCTCTGGCTTACCTTCAGAAGGTGTGGGTGCTCCACCAATGGAAGCTTTAAAGAAAATACTGGACAGCCACTTGTCTGGAATGGTATGGGATAGAGTTGCCAAATTTGATTTCATTGAGGAGCTGCATCAGGGTTGTGTACCAGGTTTGGTACCAGGTTTGACCTTGGTAGACCAGGGTGGGTGTGGCCAGCTTGACGTCACTCGTGTCAGGGTTGTCTGTGGCCCAAGTGCTCCTGAGCTCCATTTTCAGCTGCGATGGCCTCCTGCTTCCCTGTGCCAGTGAAAATGGAGCTTGGGAGGGCCACTCTACTGAGCTCCATTTTTGTTGGCAGAGGCACTATGGACAGGTCCTTCATTATTTCCAGAGCAGCCCTAGAAGACAAATCTAAGCACCCCACAGATCGGATTTGGCCCATGGGCCTTGAGTTTGATACCCCTGGTATAGGGTCTCCTGCTTGAGCAGGGAGTTGGAGTAGAAGTTGTCAAAGGCCCCTTCCAACTTGGTTACTTTTTTACTGTTTCCATTAAAAATTTATTGATAATTTTTAAAACTTCAGCAAAAACAAGGCAATCTGGTTCTATATTTAAAAGCCATTTTCTCTTAATTATTTGCAACCCAACCCTCTGCTTGTTTATTCAGATTTAAGTTGCACAGCATTCACTGGTTATTAAAGTGTGTAAATAATTATAGTCATAGCCCTTAACATTTGCACATTCATAAATGGCAGGGAAGGGAACCACAATAAACTGAGATCAACCAGGATCTAAGAACTGCTTTGTACCTCAGATCACATCTGAATCAAGGAATTAAACAGAAGAGGCAGGTGGGAAGACACACTGTGAACACCATGTGATTTATGGACTTGCACCCAATGACATGACACAAGCATATGAGTCTTGGATTTGTGCTGTGATTTCACAAAACACATTTCATCATTTCGTCCCGGTGACTGGCCCAGATTGGTTCCTGCAACATTTCATCATTTTTCATCATTGTGGTTTGTACCAGATGTTTATGGCTCTAAGACTGTTAAGCAGATGGAATATATTGTTCCATTTATTTTTATTTTATTTTTTGCTTTGTGAGCACTAGATTTTAGAACTTGTATTGGCTTAACCAACTTTTTGAAGAACATAAATCAAAATGTGGCAAGTTCAAGCTCTTTCCAATTAATTGCTGTCACAGTCATTGACATAGCTATTAATAATTTCTAATGCTTGTTTATTTTTTTGATTTACTAGTTGTTTAAATGATTTATTGAGGCTGCAATCCTATATGTAATTGCCCTACTAATTTTGCTGGGACAGAATATACCTTTGAGAAAGTATGTATACAACTGGAGGGATAGAATTTCAGAGACCACTAGAGGGTGCTCAGGGTTTGCACATTTTTGTGCTCCTTTTCCTAATATCCCAATATCAAACTATAGCAAAAGTTTTATTAAAAGAAAACACTGCTGTTCTTTTATAAACAGCAGTGCATTTAATGCTAACAGACAAAGCCAGGGTCATGTTCGAACAGATAAAGAAACCACATTCTTTAAATGTAAAGAAACCAGTGACAACAGATCAACCTTAAAGGTGGCAGTCTGGCTTTTATAGCAATACAAAAGGAACAAGCAGCCAAGAAATACATTTTACAGACTAGTCCTTGGTAGGACAGCCATGAAAACCTTATAAACATAAGATTTGTGCATTTATAAATTTCATATGCTTTATTCATTACTCTACAGTGGCAGGAAAGGGAACCACCATAAACTAAAATCAGAGTGGAGATTCCCAAGGATCTACAAGTTGCTTCATGCATCAGATCACATCTAATTTAATAGTCAGATCACATCTAGTTTAATAGTCTACTTCCAAAGTTAGGAATTCAAAAGAAGAGACAGGTTAGATGAATAGCATTCAAATGCTATTCAAAAGACATTCAAATGCTATGATACGTCTATACCTGCAGATAGGAGTGTGATTCAATTGGTATAACAACTGGTTTGGTGAGCGCGCACTTTGTGCATGCACAGAGGGTTTGCTACTGACCTTCTCCTGCAATTCTGCAATCTCTCTCTGTGTTAAACAGCTGGCGCTTGGCAATCTACTCTGCTGTGTGAAGTGGCTAAGCTTGAAAACCAGGAAATGAAGGTCAGAATAGAATAGCATTGGTAGGCAGGCCTAACAGATGATTGTCGGAGCGAACCAGTGTGCTCACAGATGATCCTCAGAGCTACGAGTTTGCCTGAACTGGGTCAAACTGGTAGAATCCCACCCCTGCCTACAGAGATTAGAATTGTGCAGACCATAATATTTCCCGTGACCCTCTGTGGAAGTGAAGCTTTGGACTTTGTAACATAGTAAGTGTGTTGATACTTTTGAACTTCAGCATCAGAGAAGACTCTTGAGAATATCTTAAAATTAGAGGCATTGGAAAAGACTCTTGAGAATTCTATAAAAATAGTATAAAAATGTAAAGAAATGTGAGATCATCAAAATAATTGTTCCACTTTGCATGTTAATCTGAAAAATGTAACTTTGATTAACATTAAAAGATAAATAAAGCTAATATTCATTCATGTGAATTATACAGAGGTGGGCTACACATACTTTAACAACTGATTTGCTGAAAATGTGAGTGTGCGTGCACACGCCCCTTTGGGCAAGCGAGCCAGATATATAGGATGGGATAGTACCAGGGTGGGTGGATGTACCCAGCTGGTGGTCATAACCACTGGTATGGGCAAGCTGGTCCAAACCAGCAGTAGCCCACCACTGGAATTATAGTTTATTAATCTAAAGCACAGCAGTTATATTATTATTCTCTGAATTTTCTCAGTAAGAATCAGTTGTTGCACCTAGAATGTTTCAGTATATATTTTGCTTGGATGGAAGTTTGTTCAACTTCCAAATTATGCACAGCACATGAATTATCAAATAAGTTACTTTGTTCATTGATTTTGCATGCACAAAATTGATCAGAAATCCATTGTTTCCATGCAAAGTTAATTCTGATATGCAAAAATCGCGCTTAATGGTCCAAATTTGGATGATGTTTGAATTATATCCAGAAAATTGTTAGTTGGTTGATTTATAAATAATCCATAGTGATGTTTATTAAAACTAAATATCCAAATTGAACATAAACAACAGATTTTATACCAGAATCATAAACTGGTAATTATCACCTAATTTTACTCTTTTCAGTTGCAAACATACAAACTTTACAAGCACACTAGTAAACCAGCTTGCAAAATCGTTCTGGAAATCCCTATTTCAAATTGGGTTAATTAGATGTAAATCAGTTATTGAAATCAGCCTTTTAAATCCATCCTCCTGAGATTACCATTTGCAACAATAGTTGCACCTTTAAATTAGAGCAATTTAAACCAGGAGATAATGTATGAAGCCATTAAGAGAACATAATTCCCAAGAGCTCAGCATTTCCAAACAATACATTTTCTGCTAAAATCAGCAAGTACTATTTGAAATTAATTTGATTCTTATCAGTCTCAAACAACATTGGTTTAAAAATTAAAGATTAATATAGGGAATGCAAAACAATTCTTGAGTCCTCCTCTTCACTTATGGCATTTTCAATAGCAGAAACCTTTATGAAGTATTCACCAAGAAAACAAGAACATGGATCATCAAACAGATCAACCCTCTCACTTGAGGAATTAACCAGCTTAAATTTTATTCTGTGTCGGACATATTATGTGAAGATCTAATTCTCTAGACAAAGCTGTAGTGCTGGGAAAGATGGAAGGAAAGAGAAGAGGACAACCATTTCCAAGATGGATGGACTCAGTTACAATTGTGATTTATGTAACATTGGAAAAGCTGGAACACCAGGTTAGAGAAAGATTGTCATGGAGAAAAATCTATGTGATCACAAAGACTAACTACACTAACTTGATGGCATCATAATGAATTAATCCATTTGAAGTAAATTTGGGCAATATCACAACTTTCAGTAGTATTATGGCAAGAAAACCTTCCTTCCTTCCTTCCTTCCCTCCTTCCTTCCTTCCTTCCTTCCTTCCTTCCTTCCTTCCTTCCTTCCTTCCTTGATCATACCAGTAGAAGTTTTAAAAGCACTTTCATTTGCATGCACTGTACTATTTTTCAAAAATTCTAGCTATGAAACATGTTTAGGTCAAAGCTAGGTTTCTACAATAAGAAATGATAAAACAATAGAGGCAGGATAAAACAGAGTATCTAAAATTGTCTTTATTAGCTAGATATCTATGCCATTAAATTATTTGTCTTCAAATTGTATGAATTTCAAAATATCCTTGATCCTCACAAGATAAAGGAATAGCAGAATTGGAAGGGAACTTGGAGGTCTTCTTGTCCAACCACCTGCTCAGGCAGAAAACCCTATACCATTTCAGACAAATGACTGTCCAATCCCTCCTTCTTAAAAACTTCCAGTGTTGGATCATTCACAACTTCCAGAGCCAATTTTTTCCATTGACGAATTGTTCTAACTGTCAGGAAAGTTCTCCTTAGTTCTCCTTCCTTCTCTCCTTGATTAGTTTCAATCCATTGCTTCTTGGGTTGTGAGTTGAAAATATAATGTTAATGTTTATTTGGTTTTTCTACGGTGCTTCTTTTTTATCATATTTCATTAATTTTATTAGTTGGGATGCTTAGCATGTTTTTCAGCATGAAATTTGTTAAGACAAATATTTATTCATTCTTTAAATACTGAATTAGAATTCTCTTCAGCTTTAAGTACAAATCATATTCAAAGTTATTGAATATTCACTCTGAACAATATTAACTCTGAATGTTGTTTTTTATTTTGTTTTGCAGTTTGTATTAATTTTACCTTGAAAGAACTTTAAATCTTGCTTTTTTGTGTGGTGATTTTTTTTTGAAAAATAAGTTAAATGTATTTCCTATTCCTAGAGTCAAATTTAGGCATACAGCAGAAAAAAGTTTCATCTGGTTTTTAAAGAAAGCCTCTACAAATATAAAAAGAAAAGATGGGTTAAGCCACAAAGCAAACTTAAATGATACTTCCCCAGGCCAGTATATCTTTTCCCAAAGTACTTTTCCCCACAGAAGAGAACTGTTTGATTTCATTTATATCTCATTAGAAACAGTCAACAACATTTTTGCCCAGTTTCTTCATATCTAATTATTGAAACAAAAACAAACACTGGTCCCCACGTCCAATGAAGTGGGCCATTATTGTAGAAATGCATATCGGTATTGCTTATAATTACATAAACTAGCACTTATTTCACTCAGGTTATTTTATATGGAAAATCCCATAAAACAAAGTATCAAAACTGACATTCAGCTTTTCATGATCTTTAACCTTAGCCAGAGGTTAGAGGAGCAAAGAGCAGAAGTCAAGCCTTCTCAATGGTTGTAACTATATTGTAGAATACACTGTCTGCAGGGGTTGTACCTGCCCTCTTACTTTCTATCATTCAAGAGGATGGTAAAAACTCCTCCTCGTCCTCCTCCTTGTCCTCCTCCTCCTTCTCTGTGCTACATGGATACCTTCATATTTTTATTGTATTATAATATTTTAAATGAGTTTTAACTGAGACAACTTTTGGGCACCTTTTTTCCCTCTTTCAACACTCTTTTGTTACCTTTGAACAAAATATATCTGTCAGTTAACATATTTTAATCATGGAATTGTGCCAGGTCCCTTGTTCTATCTGTTAAACTTTATTTGCCTTCTGGCACCAAATTCGTTCTCAGCTAAGAGTAGCTGGACTCGTCTGGACCTGGAAATGAAGCAGCTTCAAACTTGGGATGACTGTTAAATCAGGGTGCCCAAATTACAGAAGACAAATGCCATCCAAGATATGACCCTTTTATTAGGTCATGTCATTATATCAACCAAGAAACTTAAAAATTCTCAAGAATTTGTATGAACGACCAAGGATATGGATGGGGAGTGGGGACAAAGAGAGAGAACAAACTGAAAAGACTATTCAGCAGGTTTAAACAAAACTGACAGGCCCTTGTAAAAAGAGAAAATTATGCTATGGATTCTTTAAAGACCAGAATAGGAGGTCTCCAAATGAATCAGCTGTAATTCTTGCATAAGTTTTTAAATAAAACTATGTTCCTTCTAATTGTTTACATATGTATGTGTGCACATACAATATTCATGTGCAGAATAAAAAGTGGAGTGCACACAAAATTAATTATAAGACAAAAATTATAGACAAAAATCTGGACACACAACAAGATCACTGCCTGTTTTTAAGGGTAGCTTAATTTTACTACAAGCTGGTCTGAATGAGGGTAGCTTAGTCTTACTACATCCTGGGCTGAACAGGAGCACCTGTTCTCATTCAATCCATACTGCAGCAATTCCAAACAAGCAACTCTTACTCTTATCTTCAAACAAGAGTTAATTTTCTCCATCCAATATGGTTTAATATTCTTCCTCCTTAAAAGTTTTAACTCATACCTGTTAAATTTCCGGCTGCAGAAGATCCTATTTTCCCATTGAAGCTTTTAGGTCAACTGTACAAAACATCTGTAACTTTTATATGCTAATTCATTCTAAAATAATTGCCATCAAATAATCTTAAAATACTTGGCATGTTATTGGCGTACCCCAGGGGTGGGATTCTACCAGTTCGCACTTATTCACTAGAACCAGTTGTTAACATTCTAAGCAGTTTGGAGAACCAGTTGTTAGAAGAAATTACTGGCCTAATCCTGTAAGGAAGGCAGGAAAGAAACATTCTGGTGTTGCTTACAGAAACTGCCTCTCCATTAACCCTAATTACATTCTTGGCAGGACTAGACTTCCTGTCTCAGGAACATCTCTGGAGTGTTTTCTCCTTCCTTTGCTGGTACTTTTTAGTGACCATTTAAAATTACAATGGCACTCAAAAAAGTGACTGATGACCATTTTTCACACTTATGACTGTTGCAGCATCCCCACAGTCATGAGAGGCCAGGCGAGGAGATGTGTGCCTCGATATGAGTGTTATTAAGTTGACCACACCCAGTCAATAACCACCAAGCCATGTCTACCCAGTCACATGACCATCAAGCCACACCCACCACCTAAGCCACGCCCACAGAACCAGTTGCTAAAAAATTTGAATCCTACCCCTGGTGTACCCATATCATAGTTGTTTTCAAACAGTCATTTCAGTAGAATTTTTTTAGTTGTTAATTAAATTTTAGTAGCTGCAAATAATAACCGAACTCCATTGGTTTTGGTTTTTTTTTACCATTTCTGCTGTAATTTCTTGGTATCAAGTATATCTTGTTTACCTCGGAATCATGTACCCTCATAGAATGTGTCCTATACATTCTCATTCTGAATACTACTGGGGTCGCAGGAAGCTATAAAATGCAATGACAATATTTTACAGCACATTTTTTCATGCAAAATTCACTCTTTAACCTGGTGGGTTACAATTTTTCAAGCAGAATAAATAAGCAGAAGCAAAAAAAGGGTTTAGCACAAGTGCAAGCAATAATACATAAATACAAACAGAGCTAGACCAAGTGTTCACACACACACACACACACACACACACACACACACACACACACACACACACTGTAGCAACCAAATGTGTATCAATCCAACCCAACAATCCTAAGTAGAAAGCTTTTCCAAATAAACAAAACTACATCTGGACAAGAAAAACCCACCTCCTTCCTATTTTATCACCGAGAAATTGTTGATCCATAGACCCTATTTTATGAGAATTTTTTTTAATGTACAATGATACAGGAGAGCTAATTATATAGGAATTATCATTATTCTTAATTAAACTGCAGATACAGCAATTTGTCATATTTAATGAGGATTGGTAGAATTGCAGAATAATACCATTCCAATGGTAGATTGCTTTAAATCAATAATTGGAAAAGGATCTGAAGAGTTGATTTGATTTTTTTTCCTTTGCCTGCATTATGAACAATGATTCTGTCCTTCTTGTTCCAACTGATTTTAAGTCAGGAAGATTTTATACAGGTGAAACTCAAAAAAATTAGAATATTGTGCAAAAGCTCATTTATTTCAGTAATGCAACTTAAAAGTTGAAACTAATATATGAGATAGACTCATTACATGCAAAGCAAAATAGTTCAAGCCGTGATGTGGCATAATTGAGATGATTATGGCTTACAGCTCATGAAAACCCCAAATCCACAATCTCAGAAAATTAGAATATTACATGCAACCAATAAAACAAGGATTGTACATAGAACAATATTGGACCTCTGAAAAGTATAAGCATGCATATGTACTCAGTACTTGGTTTGGGCCCCTTTTGCAGCAATTACATCCTCAATGCGGCATGGCATGGAAGCTATCAGCACTGCTGAGGTGTTATGGAAGACCAGGATGCTTCAAAAGCGGCCTTCAGCTCTTCTGTATTGTTCAGTTTCATGTTTCTCGTCTTTCTCTTGGCAATGTCCCAGAGATTTTCTATGGGGTTCAGGTCAGGCGAGGTTGTTTCAGGCCAATCAAGCACAGTAATCCCATGGTCATTGAATCAGGTTTTGGTGCTTTTGGTAGTGTGAGCAGGTGCCAAGTCCTGCTGGAAAATGAACTCAGCAACCCCATAAAGCTCATCTGCAGAAGGAAGCATGAAGTACTCCAACATCTCCTGGTAGATGGTTCTGTTGACCCTGGACTTAATGAAGCACAATGGACCAACACCAGCAGATGACACTGGTCTCCAAATCAACACAGACCGTGGAAACTTCACACTGGACTTCAAACATCTTGCACTGTGTGCCTCCCCATTCTTCCTCCAGACTCTGAGTCCTTGGTTTCCAAATGAGATGCAAAAGTTGCTCTCGTCAGAAAAGAGGACTTCGGACCACTGAGCAACAGACCAGTTCTTTTTTTATTTAGCCCAGGTAAGATGCTTCTGATGTTGTTTGTTGTTCAGGAGCAGCTTGACAAGAGGAATACGACATTTGAAGCCCATGTCCAAGATCCGTCTGTGTGTGGTGGCTCTTGATGCACTGACTCCAGTCTCAGTCCACTCCTTGTGAAAGTCCCCAACACTTTTGAATGGCCTTTTCTTGACAATTCTCTCCATGCTATGGTCATCCCTGCTCTTGTGCACCTTTTTCTTCCACACTTTTCCTTTCCACATAACTTTCTATTAATGTGCTTTGATACAGCGTTTTAGGAACAATGTCAGTGATGGTTTTTCTGCACAACTGTCAGGTCAGCAGTCTTTCCCATGATTGTGATTCCTACTGAATCAGACTGCGAGACCATTTAAAGGCTCAGGAACCCTTTGCAGGTGTTATGGCTTAATTAGCTGATTAGAGTGGGACACTTTGAGCCTAGAATATTGAACACAATATTCTAATTTTCTGAGATTGTGGATTTGGGGTTTTCATGAGTTGTAAGCCATAATCATCACAATTATGACAGGTCATGCCTTGAACTATCTTGCTTTGCATGTAATGAGTCTATCTCAAATATTAGGTTCACCTTTTAAATTGCATTACTGAAATAAACGAACTTTTGCATGATATTCTAATTTTTTGAATTTCACCTGTACTTCAAGTCTAAAATACCATACTTCATTTAGGCACTTGAAAAATAGAATGAAGAAGGGGAAGAGTCTTTCCCCCCTCCCTTATAGCAAATCTGATTGCTTACAGAAGCATCAAACACTTCTGTGAATTGTGAAAAGTTCAGCCTAAATCAATTCTAATCTTAATAAATGCTAAATCAATAAGGCTTCTTTTTTTTAAAAAAAATGGAAAGTGTTTCAGATAGAGAATATCAGATTTTATTTTCTCTTTTAATACCAAATCAGAAAAGTGTAATAAATAAGTAACCTGCCCATTCTGAAACTGAAGATGATCTCAGCCATATTTCTCCTCATCCCTACCGATGCCTTGAGTTTTCTTCATTAACGTGAAATCAGTTTCTATCATGAAAACTTAGCTGACTATTGTATATCTTTTGATTTTCAGTCTCTGAAGTCCCAAAAGATTGATTTAAGTTTGGGAGGAAGAAGCAAAAGAACAACCCAAGATTCTTGTTTGCAGTATGGTCTTCAGCATGGCTAACAATATCGTGTATTTCAAATTCATTTGAAAGTGGTGGGATTCAGAATACAGAATTACAGAGTTGAAAGGGACCTTGGAGGTCCTCTAGTCCAATCCCCTGCTCAGGCAGGAAAATTGTTGTCCAATCACTTCTTAAAAACCTCCAGTGTTGGAGCATTCACAACTGGAGGCAAGATGTTTCATTGATTAATTATTCTAACTGTAACAGGAAATTTCTCCTTAGTTCCAGTTGCTTCTCTCCTTGATTAGTTTCCATCCATTGTTTCTCTTCTTGCTTTTGGGTGCTTTGAAAAATAAGTTGCCCCCTCTTCTTTGTAGTAGCCCTTCAAATACTGAAGTACTGCTATCATGTCACCCCTAATCCTTATTTCCTCTAGACTAGCCATACCCGATTCCTGCAACAGTTCTTTATGCGTTTTACTTTCCAGGGCCTTAATCATCCCAGTTGCTATTCTTTGTACTGTATCCCAAGCTTCAACATCTTTTTTGCAATGTGGTGATCAAAACTGGATGCAATGAACTGCTTATACAATCAAGATGCACCAGTTTACCTTGTCACTAGCCTGAATGAGATTATTTATTAATAAAACTGATAAGGCTGCCTTCTATCGTAACTATCATAACTCTGAGTGATCACATTTCATTTGATTTTATTAATTTAATTTCCTACTTATAAAATATACAATATTCCAATAGGCTTGCAATAATTGTGACTGTCCAGCACTTCATATGAGGTAATGGTGGGGGGTTAACAGTATTTTAAAATTAATATTCCAAAATTTCTCTATCTTCCAGAGCACATTTTCCATGAACATGAAATTGCCATTATGGAAAGGGACGCTGCCAAAAATAATATTCCTCTTTCCATTAGCAGCCCTGCGAGAACCTTTTCATGAATGGATACTGGTCTTGGATTTGTTGAATTCAGTCCAGTGCTTTTGGTTTAAACATGATCTAAATTTAGCTGGCCAGATATTTAGGTTTCACTGGATGAAAATGACATACCTAGGTTGGTGTTCCTACGTGCTACATCATGAAAATCCAAGCTCAAAACTGTGCCTGGTAGGTTGGGATGGATGTCTGCCATAGAAATATTGTAGACCTGAAGAGCTGATAAATTAGAATGCTCTTTACTTGTATAGTACTAAAAGATGAAAATATAGAGTGTTAAACAGCTCAGCAATGGTTTCTTTTTGCGAGAAACTTTCCCCCAACCCTCTCCCCCAATCGTCTTTTTGCAACAAATTCCATGAAACCATTTTATTCCATATTTTGAGTTGTGCACTTTCTCCAAGAAAGTGTGTGTTTTGTCTGGTGAATATATATGTATAGAAGCACAATTAGTGTTTACTTTAAAAATATGGTTCAGGTTTGATCTTCACGTAGATTCCAGATTAATTTAGCACTTGAATTCCAGGCCAAAATTCCACTTATTTTGCCTAACGTGAAGTTTGAGACAATGTCGGTGTTAGAAAATTCTGAATTTTGATAAATTAGGGAAAAGAAATGAGAAGTCTTTAAAAGGGCAAAAAGAATTGATTGGACTGTAATTACATTAAAACCTTTCACTTTAAAATATATTTTTAGGAGAACATCATGGAAAACATCCAGGAAAACATTATAATCAGAAGACTTCCCCTGTTTATGTAGCCAAAAGCAGAATGATTTGGATAGGAAGCTAGATTTCAACACCCTTGGGTAAACAAATACTATGGGTTTATTCTACTTAGTACACTTGGTGCTATGCAACTTGTTTTATTTCCTTGGATATCTTTTTATCTCTCAATAAGAATGACAAATTTGTAGTAGCAAATGATTGGATAATAATTGCCCTTACTGAGATAGATAACATAATCAGCAATTGTATTAATATTATGATTTCATATGCCTTCCTGTAAAAATGAATTTTAACTCAAACTGGCTTTCATTCATTTATTATTTATCATATTTCTGCATTGCACCAGAGATTGAGCTAGCAAATCTCCTGGCAGATTACAATGTTATAATTACCTTTGATCACTGCATTTTAATATTATAGTAAAGTCTGCAATGCAATTAAAGAACTAACATTGAAAGACTAGTTGCTATATTGCATATTACTCTTAAAGAAATAATAAACAGTTTATAATGCAAATTAAAGAAATTTACAAACCACACAAATGAGGGAAATTTTCAACCAATTTCCAATGCAAATAGAAGACATTCTGCTGCTTGGAGCAAAGTGATGAAATCATAACACTATTTAAACGTCTCATTTATGTTGGTCTCATATCCAGCACAGTGTGAATCTATTTGCCAATGACTTTTTTTAAAAGTGGAAATTGGTAAAATGCATAGTTTATTAACAAAAATCATGATGTTCTCACACTGTGATCACTAGAAGACAGATATTTTCACTTTTTGTTAATAGATCATCATCACTCCTACCCCTCCCCTGTTGCATTTCCATGGATTACTGAAAGAAACATCTGTATCTTTTTTGAAAAATGGCCAGAGCAAAGTTACCATTTCTTTTTCTTATCTGCTCAGACCCATCGTCTGTGGATGTACCTTCAATTAAAATAAAATAAAGGTATATGTGTGTAATATATCAGGGACTATTTTATCTAAACCGGGTTAACAGAAGTGTTTGATCTCTGCAAAACAATTACCTCAGATCATTTTGAGAAAAATATTATTGTTGAAAAGGAACATTTCAAAACATTATTACTGTGTAAAACTTATGTTCCTAAGGTGAGTGAGAAGGTACTGAATTTTGACTTCATTTATATCTTTCTTTTAAAGAGATACACATAATATACACAGATTCTTTTTAAACCAAAGGTAGCATTTTACAACAAAAAATTCAGGAAAAAAAATTATCCTATCATTTTACAGTGAAGAAAATGAAAATGAAAGGAAAGGGGGAAAATGAGGTGGGCATTAGAACTGTTTAATTGTATCAACATTGAAACATCCTTTCTCTGGGTTCATGTCAATCATGCCAAAATCCTAAATATTTCAATATATGTTGAAGTTTGATAATGGCCCACAAAACTTTTGTTCCAAAGAAAATAGCCAATTATGCTTCCATGTCTACAATCACCTGTCAAAGCTAAATTATTATTCCCTGTAAACGAAATATTTTAATAATTTCAAATGCAAATGAATGTTTATGCACAGAGGACATGGTGAATGTACAGGATACATAAAGAGTAACTACATTTTATATACATTAAATTATCTTACATGTGTACAGTAATGAATGCCACATTTAAATGTGTGTGTGTGTGCATATTTTAAATATATATATATATATCCAGGTCAGTTTTATCTTTGGGGTTTCTAAGGATGGCTGCTATTTTTTTGTCTGTTTTGAAGGCAGTCTTGATGTGATGCCTGTGTAGTATCTTACTGATTTTGTCTGTAGTATCTCTTATGTAGGGCAGGATAGCTTTTCCATAGGTCTGCTCATCTTCTAGGTCTCCATTATGTCTTAGTGTGTTTTTGTTGATCAAGCTGGTGATTATGCTTTTGTAGAAGCCATTGGCTGTCAAAACTTGAGTCAGGGTGCATAGTTCAGTCTTTATATGTGTCTTGTCTGCCAGGTGTTTGGTTCTGGCGATTAGTGTTTTGGCCACGGAGTTTATCTCTGCTGGGTGATGGTGGGATTGGGCGTTGAGGTCGCGGTTGGTGTGTGTTTTCTTCTGGTATATGGTGTAGCCTAGTGTGCCATCTGTTCTTTTGTAGATTAGTACATCTAGGAATGGTAGTTTGTTTGTTTCCATTTCAACGGTGAACTTGATTTTGGGGTGTGTGCTGTTTAGGTGTGTTTGGAAATTATTTAGGTTTTCTTTTCCATGAGGCCAAATCACAAATGTGTCATCGATGTATCTTAACCATAGTTTGGGTTTCTGGGTGTCATTAGCAAGGGCTCTGGATTCGAATTCTACCATGAACAGGTTTGTAATGATGGGTGACAGTGGTGATTCCACAAGGGCTCCTTCAATTTGTTTGTATCTTTGTCCTTTGTATTTGAAATATGTGTTCGCTAAGCAGTGTTCTGTTCACTCCATGAGGTTTTTAGCTGGTTGGTATTTATTTTTGATGATTTCAAGAGTTTCTTTTATTGGGACTTGAGTGAATAGTGAAACCACTTTGAAACTTACAAGCAGATCTTTTTGTTCCACGTGTAGATCTTTGATCATTTCTAAGAAGTGCTTTGAGTTTTGTACATATGAAGCTACGGTTTCAGCATGGGGCTGTAGTTGTTTTGCTAAGTGTTTAGCTAGGTTTTGTAGTGGTGGTCCTTTGGAGTGGACTATGGGTCTGAGAGGTATGCCTTCTTTGTGTATTTTTGGGAGGCTGTTTAGTTTGGGGCATCTGGAAGATTTTTCTCTTGGGTTGATCCTCTATTAGAAACACAAACTAAGCAGGACACAGCAAACTTAAAGATGAATAAACACACACTAAGACTCCCAACCAATCAGTATGAAGAAAAAAACCATTCGGGCATAGCGTCGGCTAGCCTCAAATTTAAAAATGAAACGGCTGTGATAATTATCCCACGTCGTTGTAGTTCTGTTAAAGTTGTAGCAACGTTTCAGCAGAATCTCATCTGCCTTCCTCAGGCTTCTGTATAGAGTTAGTTCCTGGTTTTAAATTTGAGGCTGGTCCATTCTGATTGGCTGGGAGCCTGGATCTGTGTTCATTGGACTTGGAGTTTGATTGATTGGTGTTTCTGGTTTCTTCTGTCTGTTTTGTGGCTTTGATTGGCTGGCAACCCTCTGTTCTTGTGTTGGAGGCTTTCAGTGCAGCTTGGCTCCGTGTGAAGGGACGGCTGCTCTTCATTAACAAGCTGCTATTCATTAGCAAGCTGGGTTTCACCTTGGTGCCTGGTGGGGGGGTGTTTGGGTTGGAGCTATCAGAGGGAGTCTGTTTTTGTCCAGGTGTTTGCCTGGCTTGTGGCATGGAGATCTTTCTATTTGAGAGTGCAGGCTTCCAAATGATTGACAGTCTGGTGGAATCATCTCTTCTATTCATGCTGTCAGGTCTTTTTTCAATCTCTCTCTCTCTCTCTCTCTATATATATATATATGCTGTTTAGCTTCCCTCGGGTATTATCCCACGTCATTGTAGTGCTGTTAAAGTTGTAGCAACGTTTCAGCAGAATCTCATCTGCCATCATCAGGCTTTTGTATGGATGTGTGTCTCACAGCTTTTGGTTTCAAATTCGAGGCTGGTCCATTTTGATTGGCTAGGAGCCTGGGTCTGTGTTCATTGGACTTGGAGTTTGATTGATTGGTGTTTCTGGTTTCTTCTGTCTGTTTTGTGGCTTTGATTGGCTGGCAACACTCTGTTCTTGTGTTGGAGGCTTTCAGTGCAGCTTGGCTTCATGTGAAAGGACGGCTGTTATTCATCAACAAGCTAGGTTTCACCTGGGTGCCTGGTGGGGGGGTGTTTGAGTTGGAGGCATCAGAGGGAGTCTGTCTGTGTTCAGATGTTGTCTGTTTTGTGTAGTGGAGATCTTTCTATTTGAGAGTGCAGGTTTCCAAATGATTGACAGTCTGCTGGAATCATCTCTTCTATTCATGTTTTAAGGTCTTTTTTCAATCTCTATGGCTTCTCTGATCATTCTGTGGTTGGGGTTTTCTATACTGGCTAGAGTTTTAATGCCATCGAAGTTGATGTTGTGACCTGTGGTTTTTATGTGTTGGACTAGTGAGGAGGTGTGTTCCAGCTTTTTCACTTCATTTTTGTGTTCATCTAGGCGGGTACTTATTCTTCTATTGGTCTGTACAATGTATGTGGCCGGGCATGATGCACAGGGAACTTCGTATATGCCTTGGTTTTCCAGGTCA
>BLBF01000017.1:7299246-7330732 GCA_015471245.1 Laticauda colubrina | reverse complement strand
ATGCCTCCAACTCAAACATCCCCCCACCAGGCACCCAGGTGAAACCTTGCTTGCTGATGAATAACAGCCGTCCTTTCACACGAAGCCAAGCTGCACTGAAAGCCTCCAACACAAGAACAGAGTGTTGCCAGCCAATCAAAGCCACAAAACAGACAGAAGAAACCAGAAACACCAATCAATCAAACTCCAAGTCCAGTGAACACAGGCCCAGGCTCCTAGCCAATCAGAATGGACCAGCCTCGAATTTGAAACCAAAAGCTGTGAGACACACATCCATACAGAAGCCTGATTATGGCAGATGAGATTCTGCTGAAACGTTGCTACAACTTTAACAACACTATCACCTCTGATATTCCCCCAACCCACTCATAACTAACACTGATGATGCTACCTAGTTTGGATAATGAAACATCTGCAAGAAAAAACCAAGCTCAGAGAGCACCACCCTTAAAAATATATTCACCAGTTGGCATCAGTATAGAGGTTTCCACTTGAAAAAAAGCTTCTGTATCCATCAACTTTACTTTGCCAAGGTTAATTTGACTTTTGCACAAATAAGTTTTCAACCCCAAATCTTAAGACTTAACCAAACTTATTTTTCCACCACTAAAACACGATTTCTACCAGATGGGGTTCTTACATTAAAGAATACAAAAACATAGAACTCCCTTTCTGTAGTAGTTCTTCATTATATTAAATCTTTCAAAAATACAAAGGAAATGTTTATTCCTAGTAAATGAAAGGAAAAAAATCAAATGTCCATTTATATACATTTTCATTCTTCAATTTATGATTCCACCTGCATCCTTGCATATTACAAGATGAACATATAGCATTCCCAGTTTTTGGTCATTGCTTACTGTTGGCTTATCATGATTATTATCATTAACACCATCAATTAACAACAATGATATGAACTTTTGAACACTATGAATGTTTGAGAATACAGTGACACTCTTCCAGTTCTGGAGAAATAATACATTTATCAAAAGAATAAACAAAAACAATTTTTAACTCTCTGGAGAAGTATCATGTCATTCACTTACTGTAAATTTACTTTAAAAAAAAAAAAGCCCTGTTTATTATGTGGGAAACCTGGCTTCCTTAGAGATTTATCTAGAGATTTTGCAGAAGTAAAATAGCAGCAATCCCACGGGAAGTAGGAGCTAGATTTATCAGACAATATAAGGAAGCCCTCAGAGCAGTCACACCAAGCCCTTCAAGAAGATGTAGCACTCTGAGTTGGGAGGAATGCTTTGCTTGCTCTGCAAATGATTCGTTCAAATCATTTTGCACAGCTTTATACAGTCTGTTTGCATCTGGATATACCTTCTTTCCCTCCCCCCTCCTACTTCCCAAAACCTATAATTATACTTTTGCAAATAATAGTTTCCAATCAATTAATCAGTGGGGTTGCATAATTGAACATTGTTGCGTTCATTGGTCAAGGGGGTCGCTACCAAGCATAGGGACCTGCTTTTAATTACAATGAAGAAAAATGTGGAAATATGTGTCATGGCATCTCAATATAGACACTAACATAACATGTAGGAGCTAAAATAAGATGTAAGGTGCATGGAGACTTGGAGTTCACATCATAATGTCACAGTGCAGTTTGTTACTTTCTCCTCTGTGCTTCTTCTCATGTATCCCTGTTCTCCCAAGAGTCATGTTGTGCTGTTGTTGGGGCATATTATTCTGTGAAATCCCATTTTTTTTTCTTTTGTGGCTATATCATGAGGAGCCATTGCAATGGCATGCATTGGAGAGAGTATGTGGCAATGCAAAATATTCCAATAGCAAAGCTGGCTTGATGACTATGTGGGGACCAGAATCAGCAATCAGTAAGAGATACCTGGAAGTGCAGAAGCGGCAAGGCCTGATTCAAAAGCAAGGAGCTACTGGTAGTTTAGAATCCAGCTACAAACTGTGACCAGAGAGACAGAGTTCAGCAACCACATCTCCTTCTGTAGCAGCACCAATAGCCAGTAGGCATTGCAAACAGCCAAGGGAGCCAAACCTGTGAGCCTGAAGCATAGACTTGGTTTGATGAAGAAAACAATAATACATCCCAGTTAGGGGATGTGGTTAGCTAAACCCTGATAACATCAGCAACAAAAAGAGGAGAAAGAGACTGTTTACTGACATAGTAAACTGATAGAAACTTGTAAGACTCACAGAATAGAATATCGAGTGAAGCTCTATAAAAATTGTAAGAGTATCTATAGAAAATAGATAAAATTTAGAAATGAGAAAGAGAGAGAGAGAAGGAACAAGGTAGAGGGAGAGGTGGAGAGAGGGAGAGGGGGAGAACAAGTGAGTGAGAGACTGGCAGAGAGTCAGAGCAGTAGAGAGTTTGAAAAGAAAACAATTATATACAATAATTTTCTCCTGGGAAACAAAACATGTATGTAGTTTGTTTCATTTGCCACCCAAAATAATATTTCACAATAATAACAATATAACTATGGGCCTTTTTATGCCTGGTAACTTTCAATTCTCTTTTATGCATGAGCAAATGATCTTCTCAACAGAAAAAAAGGTGCATCTTTTTTTGAATCCTTTCTTGAACGATCCCAATAGCTGAATTTTAATTTTAGTTACAATTCACTTTGTCTTTTAATCAATAAATCTCAATTCAGTTAGGACAGATATACATTTGCACATTTGCAATCAATATTTTACTTTTTTCCCACATGGTGGAGGGAATTAAAAAAGAACCCATGTCCATTTTTCTAGATGTTTTAAAATAAATCACAACATGTTCTCAAATATTGAACAATGATTCAGCCCTGCAAAATGACAGAAGATTTGAAGATCTCGGGTCAGTCATAAATTTCAATTGGAGTTTTTTCACAATAGTTTGATTTTGATATTTTAAACTAGATTTTAAAACAAAACTCACCCAATATAGGGTTAATTTTAATCTGTTAGTGCTTTAGAGATGAGTTTTGAGAATGAAAGCCTGTTTTGTTTCATCCTTCTTGGTGAAGGTAAATACACTATTCACAGGTCTAGAGATATCACATTCCAATTACTCATTTCCCTTCCTGACATAAGGAGAATAGAGGAACGGATAAAGCAGTACAAAACAGCATGATGGGCTCTTTGCAAACCAACCAGCTGCAACATTTCATTAAGCAAAAGATAGATGAAAACCAGAAAGAAGACAACAGAACACAAACACTTCCATTTTAGAAAAAGCACACACACAAGATTCATTAAAAAAAACATTGTGACTTTACCTAAGGGAAAAATTAATAAAATAAGAGTGTGGCAACTTTTGGAGTTCTTCAACATCCTTAGGCAAGTGATATAGTAAAAAGGGAGTAGGGGAAGGACATTTCTTTAATGAATTAGCTAAATACTTAAATACTAACGGACAGATAAGCTGAATACTTATTTCCCATTTATGTCTTAACTGGGCATCTCATATCTGCTACACATTAACTTAAAACTTAACATTGTAGCTAATCCTTACTAATATGTCAGCTTCCTTTGCTGAGGTTGAACTAAATAACAGGGTTGGGGACAAAAAGGGGAAAAAAGAAGTTGAAAAAATAAGTTGAAGAGCTGTAAAACCTGCCTAAGAAAAGCAGATGCCATGATATTTATACCATTATCAGTATTTTAGCTTAAAATGGCAGGTTGAAGATCAACCATTTGAAATCTTAATAATAGCATAGCATAACATAGCATAGCATAGCATAACGTAGCATAACATAGCGTAGTAGAGCAGAGCAGAACAGAAAATACTTTATTGGCCAAATGGACTTAGATACACAAAATATTTCTCTCCAGTGCAAAAGTTCTCAGTGTACAGGCAAAGCAAAAGGGTAATAATAATCATAATAATGATGCCAATAAGAGGTAGTAGTAAAGCCCCTGTCACACAGCACCAATGGATGGAAAGAGGATGTAAATTGGAGAGAAACACTTGCCATCCATTGTTTAATGCGTTGCATCCGTTCTGTACTCACTGCGTCCGTTTTTCATACTCTCTATCCGTCCAGCATCCGTCCACTGACATTTCATCCGCTCAAAAAGTTTTGAGCTGCACAAAACTTTAAGAGTGGAAAATATATCCAAAGCATCCATTCTACATCTGCTACGCATATGGGGAACATCCGTTAGACGTCCGTCATCATCCGTTACACATCCGCTATATCTGCTAGGAATCAGCTGCGCATCCGTACAACTCGCATCCGCTCCAGTGGAAAACGGACACAGGGAGGAAGCGAAACGGATGCGGAATGGACACGCAGCGTTAGTAGCATGGACGTAGAAAGGATGAAAGCGGATGCAGCTCACATACAAAGCATTAAAACAGAAAAAACGTTCGTGTAGGGGACGTATCTCGGATATTTAGGATGTCTGCAGGATGCCTAGAGGATGCAAAAGGACACCTAGTGGGAAACCTATATTTCCTGTAAAAAGGGGGAGGAAATCACCTGGATCTCACTTTCAGTCCAGCAGCCCTGTGGTGCAGACCTCTTCAACCTTCATCTTGCTCTTGCTCTTCCACAGCATCCAGTCATCTACACCATGGATCGTCATACACTCCTTTTGGTAGCCACCATCATTCTACAACAGTGCAAAGCCATCTACAGGCTCTTTCACCTGTTTTATGTGAAGAAAAGGAGGCATCCAAGAAATGTCTGGGTCCGAAGATGGATCGCGAGAAGAGCCGAGTATGGACTGTATAACAAGCTGATGGTGGAGCTGAGGAACAAAGACCCTCATGCATTCCAGAACTTCATGAGGATGCCTCCAGCCATGTTTGACGAAGTTGTGGAGCAGCTGAGACCCAGGTTGACCAAGGCAAACACCAACTTCTGGCCCAGCCTGGACCCTGGGCTCAAGGTGGCATTGACTCTGCCACCTGGCCTCCGGGGCCATGTACAGGAGCATGCAGTACACCTTGAGGGTGCCACACAACACCATCAGCATTGTGGTCAGAGAAGTGGTGCAGGCCATCATCGAAGAATACCTGGAGGAGTTCCTCCAGTGCCCCTCCACTGAAGAAGGATGGAAGAAAGTTGCAGAGCAGTGGTATCAGAAGTGGAACTTCCCACACACCGTTGGAGCCTTAGATGGGAAGCACGTGGCCTGCAAAGCTCCAGCCAAGTCAGGGTCCACTTATCACAACTACAAGGACTTCTTCAGCATCATCCTCTTCACCATGGTTGATGATGACTACAAGTTCATGTACATAGATGCTTCAGGCAATGGCTCATCTTCAGATGCCAAGGTATACAACGCCAGTGACCTCAAGGAGGGGCTGGAATGCAACCTCATCATGGGCTTCCCAGATCCAGACCCGTTACCCAATGACACACAAGATGTGCCCTACTTCATCGTGGGTGATGACGCCTTCTCCCTCAGAAACTACCTCGGAAGGCCTACATTTCCAGATGCCTCACCTGTGAAGAGAGGATCTTCAACTACAGCCTGTCCAGGGCAAGGCGGGTGGTGGAGAACGCCTTTGGGCATCCTGGCCAGCAAGTTCCAGGTACTTCTCACCACCATGCAGCATTTCCCAGAGACCCTGGGGAACATCGTGGAAGCTTGCTGCATCCTGCACAATCTCATGCGCACCCGCAACCCAGTGTTGCAGAAGAGGCTTCTGGACCTCCAACAAGGCAATGGGGACATGAAGCCTGATGAATGGAGGCAAGGGCGAAACCTGATAGATACTGTGGATGTGCAAGGCCCCAGAAGAGCTTCACGTGTAGGGAAGAAGCAGCACAACCTCCTGAAACACTGGTGCAACTCCCCAGCTGGAGCAGTGGAATGGCAAGACAGGTTGGTAGATGCTTAATGGATGCTTCCTTGAGCCTGTCTCATCACACGGATGAGATTGTGCCATGTATGTTGAGTGGCCCTACAATGAACAGGGCATTAAACAAAGAGTTGTGTTTTTGTTGAAATGTGTGGATGAATGATTACATTGTTATTGATAATAAAGAGCCATAGGTGTGGCACCTGCGAGGGTGGACCATACAGTCCCACTATGCTTGCACTGGAGGTTTATCTATCCCACAGCTATTACCCATCCCACAGGTATCCCTTCCCATCCCACAGGTATCCCTGCTCGTCCCACAGCTATTACCCATCCCACCGGTATCCCTACCCATCCCACAGCTATTACCCATCCCAAAGGTATCCCTGACCACCCCACTGCTATTCTTACCCATCCCACAAGCATGCAAAGGTTTAAACCATTTCTAAAAGTTTCCACCAAGACTTTATTGACTAAAAGAACTGAACCAAGTGTGTGAAGCAAAGATAATCTTTATTAATAACAAACTGTAAAAGCAAAATGACCCAAGTAAAATGTCCCAAGCAAATATAAAGTCGCAACCCAGTCTCTGGCACTCTTCTCAGTCACTCTGAAGTGTGCCCATAGTCTCAGGGGTGAAGGGTCCAGGTGCTGTGGAGGTGGCCGCTGCTGGAGTGCTGGTCTGAGGTTCCATTGGGGTGCCTGGCCCCGAGAGGACAACAGGGGATGGTGTGTGGAGATAGCTCTCAGAGAACTGGCTCAGTCCTCTGATGTTGAGAGCCCCTTCCTCCATGACATGGGGTGTCAGTCCCAAGACCGATGACAGATGTTCTGAGGGCAGGCTTGGCTGTGGGGTGGAGGAAGGAGGAGTGTAGTGGGGCTGTCTGGTCTGCAGGTTAGCAAGGTGAGGCGAGGGTGGCATCTTTGGCGTGGATGGCAGCTTTGACGTGGGTGGCATGTGAGGCATCAGTGGCATTGGTGGCACTGGTGGCATACGATGAACCTGTGCCTGGACTGGGAAGGGCTGTCTGTGTTGCTAGAACTCCTGGTAGCCATAGCCTTGGTAGGTGAGGGCCTGTGGAAAGCCTTGGAAGGGCTGTGACATCACCTGGGGTGGAGGAGCAGACCTGGACTGTGTTGGAACAGGTTCAGCTGGGCCTGGAGGGTTGTGCAGAAGACCGGTGATCCTGTCCTTGATCGCCTGGTACTGTGATTTGGACATGTCCATGACGGTCTGGTTGACGTAGGTGAGGAAGGGCTTGTGGTTTGAGGATGGTATGTCGGTGTGTACCAGCTGAGAGAGAGGATCTTCGCTGCTAATGATGGTGTCCCTGATCTCCAGCAGGACACTGTGGTTCTGCCCCTCTGGTCTGGCTCTCTGCCTGCTTTCTGTGGAGGTGGAGCTGAGGGTGGATGTGGGTTGGTCTCTGATGGAAGTGCCCTCTCCTTGCTCCAACTGCGTCAGGGGGTCCTCCACGTGCTCTGCCACGGGGAGTGCAGCTGTCGGGGGGGTCTCCGTCATGGGGTGCTCCACAGATACCTGCCTGGACACAGGGTCTGACTGTTGGCCAGAAGAGGACTGGCTCTTTGTAGGCTGCCTGAGAGAGGGGGTTGAGAGAGGGGCTGCTCCTCGGTGGCAGACCTCACCCTCCAAGAAGCTGCACTTGGCAATGACGTAGGTCTCCCAGTTGGTGAGGTTGACCGTGGCCTGGCCAGATTTCTTGAGGTGAAGCTTCCCGTACCAGGTGTGCATGTGCTTCCACCACCCCAGGAGGACCTCTGAAGTGTAGCCCAGGCTCTCCGCCTTCTCTCTCCAAGCAGCCTTCTTCTTTTTGGTGTCTCGATAGTGCCTGTGTCCCTTCCGCCATAGGTACTCATTCTCCCTCATCCACTCGAGCACCTCATCCTCATGTCCCTCTTCGATGGAGTATTGCCTCCTCTCCCGTTCTTGCATATGCCTCTTCCTCCCTCTGGCAGGGCCATCTGGGCCCTCATTAGAGGGGCTTCGAGGTTGTAGGGGCTGCTCCACCACAGCAGCAGCAGCAACAACAACAGTAGCAGCAAAAGCAGGAGCAGCAGGAGCAGCAGCACCAGCAGCACCAGCAGAACCAGCAGAACCAGCAGGATGAGCAGGACCAGCAGGACCAGGATCATCAGCAGCAGAGTAAGCACCAGAAGCACCAGCAGGACCAGCAGGACCAAGATCAGCAGCAGCAGAATAAGTACCAGCAGCACCAGCAGGACCAGGAGCACCAGAAGCACCAGCAGGACCAGAAGGGCCAGCAGGACCAGGAGCAGGACCAGCAGAGTAAGCACCAGCAGAAGCACCAGCAGCACCAGCAGCGCCAGCAGAGTAAGCATCAGCAGAAGCACCAGCACCAGGAGCAGCGCCAGCAGAGTAAGCACCAGCAGAAGCACCAGCACCAGGAGCAGCACCAGCAGAGTAAGCACCAGCAGAAGCCCCAGCACCAGGAGCAGCACCAGCAGAAGCCCGAGCACCAGAAGAGTCAGCCCGAGCAGCAGGAGCCCCAGCAGAAGCAGAGTTGGGGCCAGGGGGTGGGACGGTGGCCCTGTCCTTCTTGCCAGGGCTGGCAGCAAATGGCACAGGCTTCCTCTTCTTCCCCATGGTTGTTAGCTGGAGATGTGTCTGGCAGCAGATCTTTCCTCTGAATGGTGACCTGCTTGCAAGCTGCATCTCTTTATATCTATGGGGCTGACACAATGCATCCTCCCTGCATGCGCAGTGAACGCTTTGCATCTGCGAGGCATCCGCTAGGCATCCGCTAGACTTCCGTGATGCATCCGCTGTATCCGCTCGGCATCCGCTCTGCATCCATTCCTTCCATTGCGCGTCCGCTTCGCTGTGCTCCCCCGGAAGCTCTGCGGATGTGCAATCCGCTTCCATCCACTTCCATCCACAAGGCTTCTGTGGAGCATCCGCTTTACATCCGGGCTACATCCTACCCCCGTCCGTTCCTCTCGATTGTTGTCTGCTCTGCTTATGCAAATTTGGGGCACTTTTGAGAGCAGATAACAATGGATGAAAAGTTTTCTTGTCCGCTGTGTCCTTTTTACATACGTTTTGCATCCGTCGGCCTATGTGACAGGCCCTTAAAACCCATGTCCCACTGCACCAATGGATGCAAAGAGGATGTAAAACGGACAAAAAACCTTGCCATCCATTGGAAAACATGATCCATCTGTTGTGTACTCACTGCATATGTGTTTCATATGCTCTATCCGTCGAGGAACCGTCCACTGCGATTTCATCCGCACAAGTTTTGAGGTGCACAAAATTTTTTGAGCGGATGAACTTTCTGCCACATACGATGTACATCCACAAAACATACGGGCAACAAACGTTCTACGTCCATTGTAATCCGTTAAACGTCCACTGTATCCTCTCAGCATGCTCTGAACATCCTCGAAATTCACATCCACTGCAGCTTAAAATGGAAAGAGGGAGGAAGTGAAAGGTACACGGAACGTCCACACAGCATTAGTAGCATGGAAATAGAAAGGATGTAAGCAGATGTATCTCATATATAAAGTATTCAAAAGAGACAAAATGTTTGTTTTTGGGATGTATCTCGTATATTTAGGATGTCTGGAGTTTGTCTAGAGTATGTGGAAGGACACCTAGTGGAAAACCGATATTTCCTATAAAAAGGGGGAGGATATCACCTGGATCTCAGTATCAGTCCAGCAGCCGCGGTGTATAGACCTCTTCACCCTTGTTCTTGCTCTTTCACATCATCCATTGATCTCCACCATGAATCATAACACAGTCCTTATGGTAGCTACGATCATTCAACACCAGAACCAAGCTCTGTTCAGACTGTTTCACCTTTTCTACGCAAGGAGAAGAAGGAGACGTCCAAGAGCTGTGTCGGTCCAACGATGGATCAGGAGAAGAATGGAGTTTGGACTGTATGACAAGCTGATGGTGGAGCTGAGGAATGAAGATCCTCGTGCATTCCAGCACTTCATGAGGATGCCACCAGCCATGTTTGACGAAATTGTAGAGCGTCTGAGACCCAGGTTGACCAAGCCAAGCACCAACTTCCATCCCAACCTGGACCCTGGACTGAAGGTGACACTCATTCTGCGGCACCTGGCCTCTGGAACCACATACAGAAACATGCAGTATGCCTGGAGGGTGCCACACAACAGCATCAGCAAAGTGGTCAGAGAAGTGGTGCAGCCCATCATTGAAGAATACGTGGAGGTGGAACTTTCCCCACACCATTGGAGCCATAGATGGGAAGCACGTGGCCTGCAAAGCTTCAGCCAACTCAGGGTCCTCTTATTAAAACTACAAGGACTTCTTCAGTCTGATCCTCTTCACCATGGTCGATGCTGACTACAAGTTCATGTACATCGATGCTTCAGGCAACGGGTCATCTTCAGATGCCCAGGTATACAATGCCAGTGACCTCAAGGGTGGGCTGGAACGCAACCTCATCATGGGTTTTCCAGATTCAGAACCCCTACCCAATGACACACAAGATGTGCCCTACTTCATCGTGGGGGATGACGCCTTCTCCCTCAGAACCTACCTCATGAAGCCCTACACTTCAAGATACCTCACCCATGAAGAGAGGATCTTCAACTACAGGCTGTCCAGGGCAAGACGGGTGGTGGAGAATGCCCTTGGCATCCAGGTCAACAGGTTCCAGGTACTTCTCACCACCATGCAGCATCACCCAGGGACTGTGAGGAGTATCGTGGAAGCTTGCTGCATCCTGTATAATCTCATGCGCACCCACTACCCAGTGTTGCAGAACAGGCTTGTAGACCGTCAACAAGGGAATGGGGACATGGAGCCTGGTGAATGGCGGCAAGGACTAAACCTGATAGACACTTTGGATGTACAAGGCCCCAACAGAGCTTCACATGAAGGGAAGAAGCAGTGCAACCTCCTGAAACACTGGTGCAACTCCCCAGCTGGAGTAGTGGAGTGGCAAGACAGGATGATAGATGGTTAATGGATGCTTTCTTGAGCCTGTCTCATAACACTGATGAGATTGTGCCATGTTGAGTGGTCCTTCAATGAAGAGGGCATTAATAAAGAGCTATGCTTATTTTGAAATGTGTTGATCAATGAATAAATTGTTATTGATAAAAAGGGCCATATGAGTGGCAGCTGGGAGGGTGGACCATACAGTCCCACTATGCTTGCACTGGAAGTTTATCTATCCCACAGCTATCCTTACCCATCCCACAACTATCCTTATCCCACAGTTATCCTTACCCATCCCACAACTATCCTTACCCATCCCACAACTATCCTTACCTATCCCACAGCTATCCTTACCTATCCCACAATTATCCTTACCTATCCCACAGCTATCCTTACCCATCTCACAACTATCCTTATCCATCCCACAACTATCCTTACCCATCCCACAAGCATGCAAAGGCTTAACCATTTTTTCAAAGTTTTCACCAACACTTTATTAAGTAAATAAAATGAACCAAGTGTGTGAAGCAAAGATAACCTTTATTAATAACTGTCTTAAGTAAACTGTATGACTTTATTAAAAATGCAAAATGAACCAAGTAAAGTGTCTTTAAGCAAAGATAAAGTGAACAGGTAACAACTCAGTTTCTGGCACTATTCTCAGTCACTCTGTGGCATGTCCATGGTCTCAGCTGTCAAGCGGCCAGGGACTGTGGAGGTGACTGTGGCTGGAGTGCTGGTCTGAGGTGCCATTGGGGTGCTTGGCCCTAAGATTACAACAGGGGATGGTGTGTTCAGGAAGCTCTCAGAGAGCTGACTCAGTCCCATGAGGTTGAGAGGCCCTTCATCAAGGACCTGGGATGTCAGGCCCAAGACTGAAGACAGATTGTCTGTTGAGGGGCTTGGCTGTGGGGTGGAGGAAGGAGGAGTGTAGTGGGGCTGTCTGGTCTGCAGCTGGGCGAGGTGAGGCATTTGTGGCATCCGATGAACCTGGGTCTGGACTGGGAAGGGCTGCCTCTGCTTTATGAAGTCCTGGTACTCATCGCCTTGGTAGGTGAAGGGCTGTTGAAAGCCGTGGAAGAGCTGTGACATTGCCTGGGCTGGAGGAGCAAACCTGGACTGGGTCGGAGCAGCTTCAGCTGGGCCTTGAGGGTTGTCCAGAAGTGCTGTGATCTTCTGCTTCATCACTTTCTCCTGGGCCTTGGGCAGATCCCTCAGGGTCTGGCTCACATACGTGGTGAAGGGCTTGAGGTTCGAGGATGGTATGTTGCTGTGGACCAGCTGAGAGAGAAGATCTGTGCTGGTTTTTATTGTGTCCCTGATCTCCAGCAGGAGAGTGTGGGTCTGGCCCTCCAGTCTACTTTCTGCCTCTCTGCCTGCTTTCTGTGGAGGTGGAGCTGGGTGTGGGTTGGTATCTGGTGGCTGCTGCTTCTTCCTCCATTTGTGACAGGGGATCCTCCACTTCCTCTGGCATGGGGAGTGCAGCTGTCGGGGGGGGGGGGGTCTATGCCATGGGGCTCTCCGAAGAAACCTGCCTGGACAGGGCAGCTGGCTCCTGGCTGGAAGAGGACTGGCTGTCTGTGGGCTGTCTGAGGGAGACGGTTGTCAGAGGGGCTGCTCCTCAGTGGTGGATCTCACCCTCCAGGAAGCTGCACCTGGCCATGACATAGGTCTCCCGGTCAGTGAGCTTGACAGCGGCCTGGCCAGATTTCTTCAGGTGCAGCTTGCTATACAAGGTGTGCATGTCCTTCCACCATCCAAGGAGTAGGTCTGAAGTGTAGCCCAGGCTCTCTGCCTTGTCTCTCTAAACTGCCTGTTTTTTCTTGGTGTCACAATCAAATCTGTGGCTCTTTCTCCACAGGTACTCGTTCTCCCTCAGCCATTCCAGCACCTCCTCCTCATGCTCCTCGGAAAGGGTGTACTGTTTCCTCTTTCCCTTCTCCTTCCCTTGCCTCTTCCTCCCTCTGGCAGGGGCTTGAGCAGCAGGGCCTTCAGGGGCTTGGTGCAGTCCACCACAGCAGCAGCCCCAGCAGCAGCAGCAGCAACAGCAGCAGGAGAAGCACCAGCAGCACCAGCAGGAGAAGCACCACCAGCAGCAGTAGCAGCAGGGGAAGCACCAGCAGCACCAGCAGGAGAAGCACCACTAGCACCACCACCAGCAGCAGCAGGAGAAGCACCAGCAGCACCAGCAGCACCAGCAGGAGAAGCAGCAGCAACACCAGGAGCACCAGCAGCACCAGCAGCTTCAGAGTCAGTGCCAGGGGGTGGAATGGTGGTTCTGTCCTTCTTGCTAGGGCTGGCAGGAGTAGGCACAGGCTTTCTCTTCTTCCCTGACTGACGAACCATGGTGTTATTCGAAGATGTCTGTGGCAGCATGTCTTTCCACTGAATGCTGACTGCTTGCGAGCTGCATCCTTTTATATCCGTGGAGCTGACACAATTCATCTTCCCTGCATGCATAGTGTATGCTTTGCATCCACTATGCATCCGCAACACATCTGCTATGCATCCTATAGACGTTCATGATGCATCCACATCATCGTCTACGCATCCACTCCTTCTGCTATGCGTCCGCTTTGCAATTCTCCCCCGGAAGCCCTTCAGATGTGTCATCCGCTTCCATCCGCTTCCATCCACTAGGCTTCCTGTGAACATCCGTTTAACATCCTCACTATGTATCACCCCCATCCATTCCTTTCTGTTGTTTTCTGTTCTGTTTATGCAAATTTGGAGCACTTTTTGGAGTGGAGAACAACGGATGGAGCCACCCCTGAAATTTTGCTCATCCGCTGTGTCCTTTTTGGATACAGTTTGCATCTGTCGGCCAGTGGGACCTAGCCTTAAGACAGTACTATGAGATGAGAATTAGGTGTTCAGCAGAATGATGGCACAAGAGGAAAATCTGTCCATGTGCCTAGTTGTCCTGTAACAGCATCCTAAAGGAAGAAGTTGAACCAGTTTATGTCCAGGGTATCAAGTGTCTGTAGATATTTTCTCAGTTCTTTTTCTGACCCCTGCTGTATACAGGTCTTCTGTATAAGGCAGGCTGATCGCAATTGTTTTTTCTGCAGTCCTAACTATCCATTGGAATCTGTGTCTGTCCTGTCTGGTTGCCATATCAGACCAAACAGTTCAGACTTTTGTACTTTTTAAAATAAATCTAAATTTTCATCATAAAGATGTCTTCCATTTAGACCTTCATCAGTATCTGATCTGAAAATATTAAAACTGGAAATACCCTTTTGCAAATCAGCTATTTGCTTTTCACACAACACTGTTGCAACCCTATCACCTTTGGTTTCTGTCACTGCCAGTCTGCTCATTTCTCTCCGAATAGATTTCATGCACTCTGAAACTACCTTTGTAAAGTCGTTGAATAAGGAGAATATACTGTTTTAATAATTGTAAAAGAAGGATGATTTAAGCCAGTCAGACATGGGTGAGGTTGCAGATGACCTTAAGGCAACATCACATTGTTGAAAATAATTGTTGCTTCCTTACATTTGGGCAGTAAGTATGTGTAAATGAGTCACAACCTAATCCATTGTTTGTGTAATTCATGGTAAAAATAAGAATCTTGGAGGAAATTAGATAAATCTGAAAAATCATAGAAAAACATAAAAGACTCAATTTTTGCTGAAAATTGATGATTTTTCAGGTCTTGTAGAACTCTGTAAGGAACTGCTGAAAAATAGATGTATTATGTGTTAGGGAAGATCAGTAGTGGGATTCAAACATTTTTACTACCGATTCTGTTGGTGTGGCTTGGTGGGCGTGTCAGGGGAAGGATACTGTAAAATCTCCATTCCTCTGTGCAGGGCAACAAAAGAAGACCCAGCCAATCAACTGGGACGCAGGAGGCAGAGAATAGATGAGGGTAGGGCCAGTCAGAGGTGGTATTTGCCAGTTCTCCAAACTATTCAAAATTTCCACTATCAGTTCTTCAGAACTGGTCAGATTCTCCGAATACCACATCTGGGGAGGATTAATTGATATGAACAGATTATTATATTTTTGAATTTAAAGGACCAACCTACACTATGAAAACCATAACTAAACATTAGATCTACTGGCTAGGATTTATACATTTACATCATCCTTTACTATACTGAATAGACTACAGAAGGTTGAGGATGTTGGTTCAGTATCATGCGGTGAGCTACATAATTGAGCAGGGAATCTTAAACTGGATCTCCTAGTCTTACACCATTGCTGTAGTCAACATAAACATCTTCCTGTGATTCTTAAGGCATTCTATGTAGATATGATAATTAGTATCCTAATTCCAAGTTGATAGTGTCATCTGAAATACCCCACTGTGTGAACAAGGGGATGTCTTACTATTATTTTGAATCAATGTTGTTTGTTTGAAAGTGGACAAAAAGTCACCAACATAGGAGTTAAACTGGTCTGATTTGTAGCAACATAATTTTCCAGATTTTCCTTCTTACATATTATATCACATTGTTCACACAGCTTTATGTATACAATGTTTGCTAATTAGATACCCTGCAATAATTTATTTAGAATTTCCTGGATGGTTTCAGTAAGGGATCAGAGAAAGATACATTTATGAAAAGCTAATATTCATAATAATTTGGAAAGCTCCAAATGTTCCTGGCCAGCTGCCTCCCAAGGACTTCTGCTGACAGAAATGAAGAGAATAACTGAAGATTAAACACACAGCCACTTTCTGGCCTTCCCAAAGCATTTTCAAAGGGCCTTCTTATGTTGCTACAAATCCAGCAAGTTATTGATCTTGGACCTCTTAAACTACCTCTTTTGGGAATCTTAGCCGTAGCTTTTCTCTCCAGCTCTATTCTAACAAAGTAAAGGGACAGAAAACAGAAAACAAAGTTTTCTTGAAAATGCCCTTGCTTTCAAACCAGCTTAGTTCTGACTAGTGATAGAAGATAAAATTACAGCTTGTGTATTGTTCATTTTCTATTCCCAGAGTGGCTCACCAATTGCCTTCATGTCAAGCAGAACAAAATACTCTATTACTAAAGCCCCTGTCACAATACACCAACGGATGGAAAGAGGATGTAAAATGGAGAAAAACACTTGCCATGCGTTAGTTAATGCGATGCTTCCGTTTTGTACTCACTGCGTCTGTTTTTCTTCCTCTCTATCCGTCCAGCATCCGTCGACTGACATTTCATCCGCTCAAAAAGTTTTGAGCTGCTCAAAACTTTCTGAGCAGAAAATGTATCCAACACATCCATTCTGCATCCACTAGGCATACAGGGAACATCCGTTCTGCATCCATCGTCATCCGTTACGCGTCTGCTACATCCGCTAGGCATCCGCTGCACATCCGTGCAACTCGCATCCACTCCAGCGGTAAACGGACACAGGGAGGAAGTGGACCGGACGTGGAAGGGATGCGCAGTGTTAGCAGCATGGACGGAGAAAGGATGAAAGCGGATGCAGCTCGCAAAGAAAGCATTTAAAACGGAAAAAACATTCGCAGAGGGGACCTATCTCGGATATTAACGATTTCTAGAGGATGCCTAGAGGATGCAAAAGGACAAATAGTGGAAAACCTATATTGCTTATAAAAAGGGGGAGCAACTCACCTGGATCTCATTTTCAAACCAGCAACCCAGCTGTGCAGACCTCTGCAGCCTTCATCTGACTCTTGCTCTTCCACAGCATCCAGTCATGTCCACCATGGATCATAACACAGTCCTTTTGGTAACCACCATCGTTCTGCAACAGTACGAAGCCATCTACAGGCTCTTTCAACTCTACTATGGGAAGAAAAAGAGGCAGCCAAGAAGTGTCTGGGTCCGCAGATGGATCGGGAGAAGAGCAGAGTACGGACTGTACAACAAGCTGATGGTGGAGCTGAGGAACGAAGACCCTCGTGCATTCCAGAACTTCATGAGGATGCCTCCAGCCATGTTTGACGAAGTTGTGCAGCGGCTGACACCCAGGTTGACCAAGCAGAGCACCAACTTCCGGCCCAGCCTGGACCCTGGGCTCAAGGTGGCACTCACTCTGCACCACCTGGCCTCAGGGACCACCTACAGGAGCATGCAGTACGGCTGGAGGGTGCCACACAACACCATCAGCATTGTGGTCAGAGAAGTGGTGCAGGCCATCATCGAAGAATACCTGGAGTAGCTCCTCCAGTACCCCTCCACTGAAGAAGGATGGAAGAAAGTTGCAGAGCAGTGGTATCAGAGGTGGAACTGCCCACACACTGTTGGAGCCATCGATGGCAAGCATGTGGCCTGCAAAGCGCCAGCCAAGTCAGGGTCCACTTATTTCAACTACAAGGGCTTCTTCAGCATCGTCCTCTTCGCCATGGTCGATGCTGACTACAAGTTCATGTGCATCAATGCTTCAGGCAACGGGTCATCTTCAAATGCCCAGGTATACAACGCCAGTGACCTCAAGGAGGGGCTGGAATGCAAGCTCATCATGGGCGTTCCAGATCCAGACCCCCTGCCCAACGACACGCAAGATGTGCCCTACTTCATCGTGGGGGATGATGCCTTCTCCCTCAGAACCTACCTCATGAAGCCCTATACTTCCAGATGCCTCACCCGTGAAGAGAGGATCTTCAACTACAGCCTGTCCAGGGCAAGGCAGGTGGTGGAGAACGCCTTTGGCATCCTAGTCAACAGGTTCCAGGTACTTCTCACCACCATGCAGCATCGCCCAGAGACCGTGATGAGGATCGTGGAAGCTTGCTGCATCCTGCACAATCTCATGCGCACCCGCTACCCAGTCTTGCAGAACAGGCTCGTGGACCTCCAACAAGGCAATGGGGACATGGAGCCTGATGAATGGAGGCAAGGACAAAACCTGATAGACACTGAGGATGTGCAAGGCCCCAACAGAGCCTCACGTGAAGGGAAGAAGCAGCGCAACCTCCTGAAACACTGGTGCAACTCCCCAGCTGGAGCAGTGGAGTGGCAGATGGTAGATGCTTAATGGATGCTTCCTTCAGCCTGTCTCATCACACGGATGAGATTGGGCCATGTATGTTGGGTGGGCCTACAATGAACAGGGCGTTTAATAAAGAGTTGTGTTTGTGTTCACATGTGTGGATGAATGATTACATTATTACTTGACAATAAAGGGCCAAAGGTGTGGCACCTGCGAGGGTGGACCATACAGTCCCACTATGCTTGCACTGGAGGTTTATCTATCCCACAGCTATTACCCATCTCAAAGGTATCCCTGCCCATCTCACAGGTATCCCTGTCCATCCCACAGCTATTACCCATCCCACAGGTATCCCTGCCCATCCCACTGCTATCCTTACCCATCCCACAAGCATGCAAAGGCTTAAGCCATTTCTAAAAGTTTCCACCAAGACTTTATTTACAAAAATAAATGAAGCAAGTGTGTGAAGCAAAGATATTAAGAACAAGCTGTAAAAGAAAAATGACCCAAGTCAAGTGTCCAAATAAAGTCTACAGGTAGCCACCCAGTCTCTGGCACTCTTCTCTGTCACTCAGAGGTGTGCCCAATCTCAGGGGTGAAGGGTCCAGGTGCTGTGGAGGTGGGTGCTGCTGGAGTGCTGGTCTGAAGCACCACTGGGGTGCCTGGCTCCGAGAGGACAACAGGGGACGGTGTGTTGAGGAAGCTCTCAGACAGCTGGCTCAGCCCTGTGATGTTGAGAGCTCCTTCCTCCATGCCATGGGGTGTCAGTCCCAGTACCAATGACAGATGTACTGAGGCCGGGCTTGGCTGTGGGGTGGAGGAAGGAGCAGTGTAATGGGGCTTTCTGGTCTGCAACTGGGTGAGGACTGGAGTGGGTGGCATCAGTGACGTGGGTGGCATCGGTAGCATCGGTGGCATCAGTGGCATGGGTGGCATCAGTGGTGTGGGTGGCATTGGTGGCATTAGTAGAACCGGTGGCAACGGTGGCATCCAATGACTCTGTGCCTGGACTGGGAAGGGCTGCTACCTGTGCTGCTGGACCTCCTGGTAGCCGTAGCCCTGGTAGGTGAGGGCCTGTGGAAAGCCTTGGAATGGGAGGGACATCACCTGGGGTGGAGGATCAGACCTGGACTGGGTGGGAGCAGGTTCATCTGGATCTGGAGGGTTGTGAAGCAGATTGGTGATCCGGTCCTTCACCACCTGGTACTGGGTTCTGCCATGTCCGTGAGGGTCTGGTTGACATAGGTGAGGAAGGGCTTGCGATTGGAGGATGAGGAGTCAGTGTGGAGCAGCTGAGAGAGGAGATCTATGCTGCTCCTGATGGTGTCTCTTATCTCCAGCAGGACAGTGTGGCTCTGCCCCTCCTGTCTGGCTCTCTGCCTTTCTGTGGAGGTGGAGTTGGGGATGGATGCGGGTAGGACTGTGGTGGAAGTTCCGTCTCCTTTCTCCCACTGCGGCAGGGAGTCCTCCACGCACTCCGCCACGGTTACAACAGCTGTTGGCGGGTTCTCCGTCGTGTCACGCTCCACAGACACCTGCCTGGAGACAGGAGCTGACTCTCGGCCGGAAGAGGACTGGCTCTCAGCAGGCTGCCTGAGAGAGAGGGTTGTGAGAGGGGCTGCTCCTCAGTGGCGGATCTCACCCTCCAGGAAGCTGCACTTGGCCATGACATAGGTCTCTCTGTCCGTCAGCTTGACCGTGGCCTGGCTAGATTTCTTGAGGTGCAGCTTCCCGTACCAGGTGTGCATGTGCTTCTACCAGCCGAGGAGCACCTCTGAAGTGTAGCCCAGGCTCTCCGCCTTCTCTCTCCAAGCAGCCTGCTTCCTTTTGGTGTCCCTGTAGGGCCTGTGTCCCTTCCACCATAGATAGTCATTCTCTCTCAGACACTCCAGCACCTCATCCTCATGTTCCTCCTCGATATTTTATTGACTCCTCTACCATTCTCACGTCTGCCTCTTCCTCACTTTGGCAGGACCACATGGACCCTCATCAGAGGGGCTTCCAGGTTGTAGGGGATGCTCCTCCACACCACCACCACCAGCAGCACCAGCAGGATCATCAGCAGCAGCAGCAGGAGCAGCACCACCAGCAGGATCATCATCATCATCATCATCAGCAGCAGCAGCAGCAGCACCAGCACCAGCACCAGCAGGACCAGGATCAGCAGCAGCAGAGTAGCACCAGGAGTGCCAGCAGGACCAGGAGCATGAGCAGGACCAGGAGCACGAGCAGGACCAGCAGGATGAGCAAGACCAGGAGCACGAGCAGGACCAGCAGGACAAGCAAGACCAGGAGCACGAGCAGGACCAGCAGGACCAGCAGTACGAGGAGCAGCTACAGCAGAGTAAGCACCAGCAGAAGCACCACCGCCAGAAGCATCATCATCAGCTCCTCCAGAAGCAGCATCAGCAGAAGCACCACTGCCAGAAGCAGCATCAGCAGAGTAAGCACGAGCAGAAGCACCAGCACCATAAGCAGCATCAGCAGAGTAAGCACGAGCAGAAGCACCAGCACCATAAGCAGCATCCTCAGCTCCTCCAGAAGCAGAAGCAGCAGAAGCCCCAGCCCCAGAAGAGCGAGTCGGTGCTACAGAAGCCCCAGCAGAAGCAGAGTGAGGGCCAGGGGGTGGGAGGGTGGCCCTGTCCCTCTTGCCAGGGCTGGCAGCAGTTGGCTGAGGCTTCCTCTTCTTCCCCATGGTTGTGGGGTGGCTGGCTGGCAGCAAGGCTGGCAGGCTGGCAGGCAGGCTAGCAGGAAGGCTGTCAGGTAGGCTGGCAGGCAGGTAGGCTGGCAGGCAGGCAGGCAGGAACCAAGGCTTGTAGGGAGACTGGAAGGCAGGCTGGCAGGCAGGCTGGCAGCAAGGCTTGCAGGCAGGCAGACAGCAAGGCTGGCAGGAAGGCAGGCAGCAAGGCTGGCAGGCAGGCATGCAGGCAGGGCAGGCATGCAAGGCAGTCGATGTGTCTGGAAGCTGGTCTTTCCTCTGAATGGTGACCTGCTTGGGAGCTGCCTCCCTTTATATCCACGGGGCTGATGCAATGCATCCTCCCCGCATGTGCAGTGAACGCTAGGCATTCGCTAGGCTTCCGCTAGGCTTCCGCTAGGCTTCCGCTAGGCTTCCGCTCTGCATCCGCTTCATCCGCTCTGCATCCGCTGTGCGTCCGCTTCATCCGCTCGGCGTCTGCTCTGCATCTGCTCTTTCCGTTCCATGTCCGCTTTGCTGTGGTCCCCTGGAAGCCTTGCGGATGTGCCATCCGCTCCCATCTGCTTCCATCCGCTAGGTTTCTGTGGAGCATCCACTTTCCATCCTGGCTACATCCTCCCCCCATCCGTTCCTTTCCGTGTTATCCGCTCTGGTTATGCAAATTTTTGCCCCTTTTGAGAGCGGATAACAACGGATGGAACATTTTTCTCATCTATTGTGTCCTTTTTACAAATGTTTTGCATCTGTCGGCCAGTGTGAGAGGGCCTTAAGAGGTTTAAATCAGGAGCTCATTGCTGTGGCATTTCTGACAAAAATACTTGGCAGGATAGAGACTATTATGGATTCCATCACCTATTTATTCTTTTCAGTGAGCCAATTTTTCTCAGCATCATGTTATTTTAAAGTAGCAACAATATCAACAACAGATTACATGCATTCCTTGCATTCATAATACCTTGTAATGTATTCATTCATTTTGTAAACTTTAGCAATATATATTTATTTTCCATATGTTCTATAAATATCAGCATATAGATATATGGTATTCAGCTTTGTTTGGGTATTTTTCCAAGTCATTATAGTTGTGCTTTTAAAGTTGTAGCAACATTTTGGCAGAATCTCATCTGCCATCATCACGCTTCTGTATTGTGATGGCAGATAAAATTCTGCCAAAATGTTGCTACAACTTTAAAAGCACAACTATAATGACGTGGGAAAATACCCAAACAAAGCTGAATACCATACATGTAAATACCCATGAAAACTTAAGAAAACACACACACACACACACACGTACATACGTACGTATGTATGTATGTATGTATGTACACCATATTTTCTGACATTTATAGAAAATTATTTCTATTCTATTGTTACTTTTATTCCTATTATTTCAGTATATTTTAAAGTTTAATTGGGTGAAGACAATTACTTTTATAATGCAACCTGATTACAAAAAAGTCTGCACAAAGGATATTTTATGAACAGTACTAAATTACATTTGAGGAAACAAAATACATATAACAATGTTCCTAGAATTTCTATAATGTTTTCCACTCTAATTCCAAAGTTGCTTACATGTCATAGCTAGGAATACAAACTGAATAAATACTCAGTTATAGCATTGATTATTATGGCATAAATCAGCTCTAGTGGTCTTAGTAGTTATCATAGCATAAAATATTGGATGATACTTAGAAAATTTAAACATTAAGAAAATTTCCATTCATCAATTACAAAAAAACCACAGTGCTAGGATTGGCATATATATTATGCTGATACATTATGACATCATGGGTTCTTAGGATGAATTTGATGTGTAGGAAGGTAAAGAACTGACAGCTATGGTTTCATATATTGTTATGTATATAATAATATCAATGATGAAAAAAGAAGCTGAAGAAGCAGTGGGCCACCTGGTTAGCTGATGCAAGAAGATTGCACAGACTGACTAGAAACAATGTCTTGACAAAGTACCAACAATAGTTTATTGAAATATCTGCAAGAAATACCATTCAGGATTAGAGAATAGACAAGGTAATTAAAAAAAAGAAGCTAAAGTACTCTGGAATTTCAGACTGCAAACATACAAGCATCTGACACACAACAGAAAACAATTGTTGATGCAAAAGACAAAAAAGTCTGGATAGTGGATATTGGATTACTTGGAGACAGAAGAATACAAGAGTAGATAAAGAACTGAAGATCTGCAAATAGAAGTAGAACAATTACAACAAAAGAAAGCAGAGGTAGTAGCAGCGGTAGTATTCAGCAGGATCTGACCAGTTCTGTAGAATCAGTACTGGAAATTTTGAGTTCTTCAGCGAACCTGCAAATACCACATCTGTGTGACCCCGCCCCCATCTATTTTCTGCCTCCCATGTCCCAGCTGATTGGCTGGGTCTTCTTTTGTTGCCCTGTAGATGACAATGGAGCTGGAAAGCAAGTTCGTGGGGTGGGGAGGGAATGGGGATTTTACAGTATCCTTCCCCTGGAGTGGGGAGTGGATGGAGATTTTACAGTATGCCACACCAACCAAGCAACTCCCACCATGCAATGCCAAGTCACCAAGCAATGCCCACAGAACCGTTAGTAACAATTTTTGAATCCCAACATTGGGTAGTAGCAATAGAAATAGGCAATTCCTGGACTTCCGGTTTGAGCTTCTTTGGCGACAGACTGAAACCTCGTCTCTGTGAGGCTTTGATCTGTTCTTGCCACTGGAGCACCCCGAGCCGGCTGCTTTCAGGGCTAAGCCATCCCAGAGAGGTGGTGAAGAAGACGGAGACTGCCTGCAGGGTTGAGGAGAGGCGCATCTCTCCTCCCCAGCTGGCCATTACTCCCTTTCCCAAAGGCAGTTGTAGTGGTGGTCAGAAATGGCCACCATAAAAAAGAACTTGATTGGAAAAGAATGTGCAGGAGGAAGACAAGAAGAGAAAGTTTTGGTTGACTGCGTCAAACAGCAAAAGCAACAAATACCCTGGAATTGAAACTATTAAAAAAAATAACATTGTTCCCTAAGAAGATTTTTAAGCAGTGAAGGAGAGAGAAAAGGGAAAAGATTTGGGTTTTTTTTTTGCTTTGCCTATGCTGACAACTAAGAGATTTAAGTAAGAAATTGGAAAAAAATCCACTTTGACATTAATAGGCACTTAATGCTGAAAATAAAAAGTCAAAGGGATAATAAAGATTTCTGGAAAATCAAAAGCTTTTGGAAAACAGGAAAGGAGAGGAAAAGAATAAAAGGGCAGGATCTGGAAGGGAGGAGACTGCCTGGAATTAAAAAGAACTTACAGCAAAATCTCAACAAGACTTCCAAAAGATACATTTTAACTGAAATGTCGCAACAAAAACCCCAGGAAGAGAAAGTGGAAAAACAAATAAGAAGAAAAAACTTGGGACTATTTGGATTACTTGATGATTTCTGGATTTTTGGTTGCTGTATTTGAATGACTAAAATCAATCGGGTGGTTGTTTAAAACTGTTTAAAATGGCTCCACTTTTAGAAGAACTGAAAATGGAACTTAAAAAGTACAAAGAAGATACACAAGAAGGGAAAGGTTCTTTTGGCTTCATATTTCAGTTTTTAGAAATGGAGATTTGGAATTATGAGAAACAATAAGAAATACCTGCAGAACAAGAAGATTGTGACAAAGAAGAAGCCATCTTTCATGAACAAGTAATCTTAGGGGAAAAAAAGGAAAGGGGAGAAAGAGAATGGAAAGTTTAAGATTGGGAAAAACAACTCCAAAAAAAAAATAATAGAGTGAAAAAGAAGTATAAAATCAGAAAGCAACAGAAGAGGGAAATGCAGAAGAGAGAATTAGAAGTAGAGAGAGACAAGGGGGTACAAAGGGGAGGGAGAAGATGAAAGGGAAGAAAGAAAGGAAAATAAGTTATAAAGGACAGAAACAAAATATAGAGAAACAGGGCCTATTTAGAGATAATGGGTGAAAATTTAATGGAAAAAGGGATTCTGCAAAGGTACATAAGTATTGTTATATTAGAAACAGAAATAATTTTAGAAAATATGAAACAATATATGATTAAAATGTTTGATAAAATAGCTATCGGAATTCAGTGGAATGCTTGTCAATAAATAAATGTAACAAAATGAATATTTAATGATTTACTAAACATATGTGAAGAGAAATAAAGGAAAAATTAATTATGGACATTATATGTGTCTTTAAGGAAGTATGATATTTAATTGAAAAGAAGTGTTAAAGTGTTAAGATTTTAATGATTATGAATGATAGAACTGAATTGGAATGGAATGAGGGTTTATAATTACATATATTTATAATCTTTTTTTTTAAGAATATAGTTTGTATTATAAGAATGAACCAAGCAGAATTCAATTGGAAGTTATGTATTATGTATTATATTGAAGGTCATAACCGTAAGGTATATATTGAAGTTTAAATAAGAGTTGAATGGATGTAATTAAAAGATATAAAGGTGTCATATTCCAATCAGTAACTACAGGAGAAAATTTGTTTTATGAGAAAAGATAATATGAAATTGAAACAGAACAGACAAAAGTATAAATGTAATGATTTGAATTGAGATGAGATAATCAAAATAAAACTGAAAAAATTAAAAAAGGGGAAAAACTATATAGAAAATGTAAAATAGTATAAGATATGGAATAGAACACAGAAAGAAGCATGAAATTGAATTTTGTGTCTGTGTAAAGAAGTTTAACCCAGGACTATGCTATTTTCAAAAAAGATGTTTTACTTGTATTTTGTATGTGTGGAAACTCAAATAAAACTTTATTAAAAAAAAAAAAAGAAATAGGCAATTCCCAAATATCTGGAACATTACTGGAACACTATCAGCATTGAGACAATCACCATAAATCAATTGAGAGGCCACTTTACTTGGAACAGCTTATATCCTGTGATGATACCTTTAATACAGGGGAAGGATTCTACCAGTTTGCACCTATTTGCTAGAACTGGTTGTTAACATTCTAAGCAGTTTGGAGAACCGGTTGTTAGAAGAAATTACTGGCCTAATCCTGTAAGGAAGGCAGGAAGGAAACTTTCTGGTGTTGCTTATAGAAACTGCCTCTCCGTTAACTCTTATTACATGCTTGGCAGGATAGACTTCCTGTCTCAGGAATGTCTCTGAAGTTTTTTTCCATTCCTTTGCTGGTACTTTGCTTGTGTGGAGTGACTATTCAAAGTTACAGTGGCACTGAAAAAAGTGACTTATGACCATTTTACACACTTACGACTGTTGCAGCATCCCCAAAGTCTTGAGAGGCCAGTGAGGAGATGCATGCCTCGGTGTGAGTGATGTTGATTTGGCCACACCCAGCCATCATGGTTATAGTCATGGTCATGAAATGACCACCAAGCCATGTCCACCCAGTCACATGACCACCAAGCCATGCCCACCACCTAAACCATTCCCATAGAACTGGTTGTTAAAATATTTGAATCCCACCCCTGCTTTAATACAATCAGACTGACCAAGGAGAGAACCAAAATAGAAAGAAAAAAAATTCCTGACAGAACAATTAATCAATACAACAGCTTGCCTTCAGAAGTTTTGTGGGTACCCCATCACTGGAAGATTTTAAGAAGAGATTGGACAACCATTTTTTCTGAAATGGACAGGGGTCTCCTATTTGGGCAGGAGGTTGGATTAAAAAACCTTCCAGATCTCTTCCAACTCTGTTATTCTGTTAAACAAGAACATCTCCTTGTCCCAGGTGCTTGGGAAGGACTCAATAAGTAGATTAAAAACTGACAATCCAGCATAAACATCTGGCTGATTTTACCACAGGGGGGTTATTCAGCAGGTTCTGACCAATTCTGGAGAACCAGTAGCAGAAATATTGAATGGTTGGGAGAACCGGCAAATACCACCTTTGACTGGAGATTTTACAGTATCCTTCCCCTGCTATGCCCACCAAGCTTTGCACACGTAGTAAAAACACGCTACCGGTTCTGAATCCCACCACTGTTGTACCACAATAATAATTCCAGTTGAATTGGAATTATTTTTCAATTTTTCAGTTCAAATTGCTGGATGTTTTGTAAATAAATCTGACAATTAAAATAGTAACAGATAGTATAATCCAGAGTCCTAGTGATATCTATCATTACAATCAGCAGCAAAATATGTACAACAATCTTTCATTATCAGTCCTTTAAGTTTTCATCATTTTTCTACAGGTGGTTATGATTATCCAAGTTCTTGCACTTTTTTTATAGCTATAGATTTTTGACTTTTTAAGTGGAATGAGCAAGAACTGAAAGTTTTCAGGATGTAAACTATTCTTCAATTTCTGAGAATGGCTGATGTATCAAGCCTTTTTCTTTCCTTTTGTCTGAACATGTCAAATTTGCAAGTGCCTCACTGAGCAATCCTATTCAGCTGCCATTTACATTCCTTAAAATGTAGCCTGACCAATTAGGATAAGGGAGCTTTTCCTATAAGCATCCCAGCTGCACAAGATTCTTACTGGAAGTCAGTCCTCCCTTGAAATAACAATGTTTCTGGAAGCAGAACTTGTCCCAAATGACAAATTTTAAGTAGTATGAAAATATGGGGGGAAGGCGGAGCTGGTGTCGTGACGATAGGGTGATATTAGAGGTCTGAGAGCGCTGCCGATATCTTTGCTCCTGGACGGTCCAAATGGATCTAAACCATCCCAAAGAGATGGTGAATGTAAAGAGTCCATCTTGATGATCCCAGGGACACCACAAAGTCCCTGATAGATCCAGGAGAAGCTCTTTTTGCCAGAAGCAAGAGGCAGCCATTAAAGCTGCTGAAGTTGGGACAGCTCTGAAATGAAAGAGAACGGAAAGAGAAAGTATGCTGGTTTGGTGAGAACTTTTACTTTACTTTAAAGGCCCGGTCCCACTGCACGTATGGATGCAAAGAGGATGTAAAACATTAAAAAAAGCTTGCCATCCATTGGAAAATGCTATGCATCTGTTGTATACTCACTGCATATGTGTTTCATACACTCTATCCATCGAGCATCTGTACACTGCAATTTCATCCGCACAAGAAGTTTTGAGCTGTACAAAACTTTGTGAGCGGATGAACTTTCCGCCGCGTACAATGTACATCCGTGACATATACGGGCAACAAATGTTCTATGTCAGTTATCATCCGTTAAATGTCCGCTGTATCCTCTCTGTATCCTCTGGCCATCCCCTCAACTCACATCCGCTGCAGCTGAAAACAGAAAGAGGGAGGAAAAAAAAGGTACACGGAACGTCTACACAGCGTTAATTTCACAGAAATAGAAAGGATGTAAGTGTGTGCATCTCGTATATAAAGTATTAAAAACAGACAACATGTTTGTATCTGGGATGTATGTTGTATATTTAGGATGTCTGCAGTATGTCTAGAGTATGTAGAAGGCCCCATAGCGGACAACTGATATTTTCAATAAAAAGGGGAAGAAAATCATCTGGATCGCTGGGATGGTGGACCATACAGTCCCACTATGGTTGCACTGGAGGTTTATTTATCCCACAACTATTCTTATCTATCCCACAAGCATGCTTAACCATTTGTTAAAAGTTTTCACCAACACTTTATCAAGTAAAAAAAAGAACCAAGTAAACTAAGTCTGTTAAGCAAAGATAACCTTTATTAACTTTCTTAGGTAAACTTTATGACTTTATTAAATAAGCAAAATGAACCAAGTAAACTGTATTAAGCGTCTTAAGCAAAGATAAACTTTCTTAGGTAAATTTTATGACTATTAAATAAGCAAAATGAACCAAGTAAGGTGTCTTAAGCAAAGATAAACTTAACAAGTAAACAACTCAGTCTCTGACACTATTCTCAGTCACTCTGAGTCATGTCCATGGTCTCAGCTGTTAAGCAGCCAGGGACTGTGGAGTTGGCTGTGGCTTGAGTGCTGGTCTGAGGCATCATTGGGGTGCTTCGCCCCGAGGGTACAACAGGTGGTGGTGTGTTCAGGAAGCTATCCGAGAGCTGACTCAGTCCCATGAGGTTGAGAGGCCCTTCATCAAGGACTTGAGATGTCAGGCCCAATACTGATTACAGATTGTCCATTGACGGGCTTGGCTGTGGGGTGGAGGAAGGAGAAGTGTAGTGGGGCTGTCTGGCCTGCAGCTGGGTGAGGAGTGACATCTGTGGCATCCGATGAACCTTGGCCTGGACTGGGAAGTTCTGCTTCTGCTGTGGGAAGTCCTGGTTGTCATAGCCTTGGTAGATGAGGGGCTGTTGAAAGCCGTGGAAAGGCTGTGATATCGTCTGGGGTGGAGGAGCAGACCTGGACTGGGTAGGAGCAGCTTCATCTGGGCCTTGAGGGTTGTGCAGAAGTGCTGTGATCTTCTGCTTCATCACCTGGTACTTGGCCTTGGGCAGGTCCGTCAGGGTATGGTTCATATAGGTGATGAAGGTGTTCCAGCCCGAGGTGCTCTGTCCAAGTGGACCAGCTGAGAGAGAAGTTCTGTGCTGGTCTTGATTGTGTCCCTGATCTCCAACAGCACACTGTGGTCCTGGCCCTCCAGTCTGCCTCTCTGCCTGCATCCTCTAGAGCTGGGCATGGGGATGGGTTGGCCTCTGGTAGCTTCTTCTTCTTCCTCCATTTGTGACAGCAGGGCGTCATCCTCCACGGGATCCTCCAAGTCTGCTGGCATGGGGAGTGCAGCTGTCGGGGGGGGTCTCTGCTGTGGGGCCCTCTGAAGACACCTGCCTGGACAGGGTAGCTGGCTCCTGGCTGGGAGAGGACTGGATGTCTGTGGGCTGTCTGAGGGAGAGGGGTCTCAGAGGGGCTGCTTCTTGGTGACGGATCTCACCCTCCAGGAAACTGCACTTGGCCATGACGTACATCTCGCGGTCAGTGAGCTTGTCAGCGGCCTGCCCAGATTTCTTGAGGTGTAGCTTGCCATACCAGGTGTTCATGTGCTTCCACCATCCAAGAAGTACTTCTGCAGTGTACCCAGGCTCTCTGCCTTGTCTCTCCAAGCTGCCTGCTTCTTCTTGGTGTCCCGATACAGTCTGTGGTCCTTTCTCCAGAGGTACTCATTCTCCCTCAGCCATTCCATCACCTCATCCTCATGCTCCTCGGAAATGGTACACTGTTTCCTCTCTCCCTTCTCCTTCCCTTCCCTCTTCCTCCCTCTGGTAGGGGCTTCAGCAGGACCTTCAGGGGCTTCAGCATCAGGGCATTCTGGAGATTGTTCAGGGCCTTCAGGGGCTTGAGCAGCTGGGCCTTCAGCAGCAGGGCTTTGAGGGGCTTGAGGGACTTGGGGCTGGTCCACCACAGCTGCAGCAGCAGCTTCAGAGTCAGTGCCAGGGGGTGGGATGCTGGTTCTGTCCTTCTTCACCTTGCCTGGGCTTGATCAAGTAGGCACGGGCTTCCTCTTCTTGCCTGACTGACGAACCATGGTATTCCTGCAAGATGTATCTGGCAGCATGTCTTTCCCCTATATGCTGACTGCATGCATGCTGCATCATTTTATATCCATGGAGCTGATGTAATTCATCCTCCCCGCATGCGCAGTGAATGCTTTGCATCCGATATACATCTGTGCAGGATCCCCTTTATTCCCTATCGGCATTTGTGACCGCTTCATCCGCTATGCATCCACCCCTTCCGCTGTGCGTCCATTTTGAAATTCTCCCCCAGAACCCTTCGGAGGTGTCATCCGCTTCCATCCACTTTCACCCGCTAGGCTTCCTGTGAACATCCATTTAACATCCCCGCTACATACTACCCACGTCCGTTCTTTTCCGTTCTTTTCCGTTCTGTTTATGAAAAATTTTGCCACTTTTTGGAGCGGATGACAACGGATGGAGCCACCCCTGAAATTTTGCTCATCCGCTGTGTCCTTTATGCATACATTTTGCATCCATTAGCCAGTGGGACCGTGCCTTAAGATTTGAAAGGACACTCTAAGAAAAAGAAAGAATCTGTAAAAGTTTTGACAGAAGTGATTAAGTGGCGATTTTAAATCGGAAGTCAAAGTGATATTTTTATTTATTTATTTTTTCTCATTGCTGGATTTTCTACTCATGATTTTATATTTTGAAACTGGACTGTTTTTTTTTTTTAATTCTTCCACCTATTCTTTCTCTCCTTTTTGACTTTATAATATTCTAGGCTAGAGATTCCCTTTTAGTCATCTTTTTAAATATCTTTTTCCCTTTTTAATTAATTTTTATTATATCTTATTTGGAAAAGAAGGGGGAAAGTGAAAGCAGAAGAAACTTTGTAACACTGCCAACTAGAGACTTGGAAATATTATCTCTCTTTTTTTTCTTGACCAGACAAAGCTGAGAAAGAACTGAGATTTCTTTTCAAGGACACTGCCTGTTTGATAAGATAGAGGGAAGAGCATGGGAGAGTATTATTGCAGGTGCTCTTCTGAGTTTCTATCAATAGCTGGAGTCTGGTGTTGAAGTTTATAGGGAAAAAAAGATGATAAGACTTTGGAGAAGAGAGTTACAAATTTTAACAAAAGCCTTGGACAACCAAACGAGGTGCAGTGTACTCTTTTTTTTTTTTTTTAAGCTGGGCTATTTCTTACTTTAACAAACCCCCTCCTTACTAGCTTACTTTTTGGAATAGCTATTTGAATTTTTTGGCCTTTTGGAACTTGTTTTTGTCTTTCTTTTTGTTTTTGAAGTCTAATTTTTATGTTTGCATTTTATTTTAAAGGAAAAGCTTTAGTATTAATGATTCCCTTCCTTTTTAATTTTTTTAAGGGAGTTATCTCTTTTCTTTTTTCTCTCTCCCTCCCTTGTAACTTTTTTTTCTATTTACTTTCCATATTGGTTTTTTTATTTATTTTTGTGGCTTTGTTTTTTTTTCTTATGCATCCTTTTATACCTGAGACTTTTTAATTGGATTAAGGTGTTGAAGAATCTGAAGAACTTTCCTTTTCTTTTTTTTAGCTTTTTACTTTTTACTTTTCTGCCTTTTTCAGGATTTAACAATTTTTTCTTTTTTGTGTGTGTTTATGGTCTTTTCCATTTTTGAGTTTTTACTGCTATCTAACCAATCAGTTGGATTAAGGTATACAAGAACAACAACAACAACAACAGTAACAACAACAACAACAGTAATAATAATAATAATAATAATAATAATAATAATAATAATAATAATAATAATAATAATAATAATAATAAT
>BLBF01000017.1:7269642-7299236 GCA_015471245.1 Laticauda colubrina | reverse complement strand
ATAATAATAATAATAATAATAATAATAATAATAATAATAATAATAATTTGTTGTCATTATTGTTTATTAATAATAATTATTATTATGTTTCTTTTTTCCCACTATTTTTACTTGGAATTACAATTAGTTATTACACAAGTGGATTAAGGTCCAGAAGAACCTGAAGATTTTGAATTGTCCGAAATGAGCAAGAAACTAACAGCCCTGGTTCCTCAACTTCTACTTTTTCCTCTTCACCATGTGGAGCACAACGCTTAATACAAACGATGTTACAGCAAGAAAAAGAACAGGAAAAAGTGACCCTGCAGGTGATTATGCAAGGAATTCAAAACATTCAAATAAGATCAGAGAATACTGAAAAGAGAACAGAGAACATTGAACAAAGAACAGGAAAAACAGATGAAAAGGTGGAGAACATTCAACAAATGATGATGAAGTATGATGAGAGATTCCAAAAAATTGAAGAAGATAAAAAAAGAGATAAGAAGATTGGAGATATTGATAACAGACTAACTGTGGTTGAATAAGATAAAATTGGGATGTTGAGATGGGAGATGGACAGATCAGAATTTTATCTCAGATTCCAAAATATACAGGAAGAAAGGGGACAAAACCTAGCTGAGACAATGACAGAAATTTTGGCTGAAGCTTTGGAAATAACTAAAGAGAAGATGATGGATGGAATAGATGAGGTTTATCGAGTCTCCCCAAGATATGCAATGAGAAATAGCTTACCAAGAGAAGTTCACATCAGATTAACAAAGAAAGCCATTAAAATGCAAATATTGCAAGTGGCAAGAGAGAAAACATTGAAATATATAGACAAGGAGATTGTGGTCCTGAAACAAATACCCAGAAGAGTGAGAGAGATGAGAAGAGAATATCGATTTCTGAGGAAAATTCTACTTTAAAAAAAGGTGAATTATAGATGGCTGATTCCATAAGGTTTAATGTTCAGATGGCAAGAACAGAGACATAGAATTGACTCAATTGAGAAAGCTGAATTATTTTATACAGAATATTTTGGAGGGAAAGAGGAGGAGGCAGAAAAAGAAATGTCACTAATTGAATTCCAAGAGGACTGCCAAAAGGCGACTGAAAAAGAAGAAGGTGCAATACCCGGAAAGGTGGAAGTCAAAGAACAATGTGAACCAAGATCTACAAGAGCTGCCAAATCTAACTACAAAATATAACCATGGAAGAGAAAAAACTGATTACAATTAACATAAATGGACTTAACTCAGCAATTAAAAGAAGAAAAACTTTCCATAAATTAGAGAAATTAAAATGTGATATAATCTGCCTGGAAGAAGTACATATCAAAAAGCAGCATGAACAATTGCTGATATAGCCAAAATTAGGGAAAATATTTCCTTCTTTGACAGAATGCAAGAAAAGAGGAGTGGTTTTATACATTAAAGATATTATCCCAGTGAAATTGATCTATACCCATGACGACAGAAGAATATTAATGGTGGAAATAATGGACAATAATATGAAAACACTCCCGATTGCAATCTATGCCCCGAATGATAATCAAGAAGAATTTTATAAAAAGTTACACATGAAAATAATTGAACTGGACTATGCTGATATAGTTATGATGGGAGATTTTAATGGAATTGTATATAATAAACTGGACTACACAGTACAGAAAATAACAAAGCAAAACAGAAATATTCTCCCTAAATCTTTTTTTTTTAAATGATAGATGAAATAAATTTAAAGACACATGGAGAGAAAGAAATGCTAAGATTAAACAATACACCTTCTACTCAAATAGACATTTGTCATGGTCCAGAATAGATATGATACGGATGTCAACAGAATTGTTAGCTAATATTCAAGAAATAAATCTTGAAACAAGTACTTGGGCAGATCACAATCCAATGACAATTAAATGGAAAGGACAAAGAAGATCTAGATGGACATTAAATAATACTATATTAAAGGAAGAAGACTTCACACAGTGGATGGAGAAAGAACTGGCTTTTTTCTTTAGAGAAAATAAAAAAGAAAACACATCAATGCAGAATGTATGGGATACAATGCCAGAGGCTTGATAATAGACTATACAAGGAAAATAAATATCACGAAAAGACTAACCTCTAAGGCATTAGGGGATGAGTATAAAGGACTTGAAAAATAGCTACAGAAAATGCCACAGAAAAAGGACATTAAATTAAAAATGGACATAATTAAATATAAAATGGGTCTGATAGAAAAAGAAGAATTAGCACAGAAAATTAGAGATGCTAAACAGAACTACTTTGAAGATGCAAATAAACCAGGTAGATGGTTAGCATATAAATTGAGAAAGGAGAAATAATCAAGGAAAATATTGCAATTAATAGATGACCAAGGCCAAATTTGTTATGGTAGTAAAGAGAAGAATGAAATCATACGAGATTATTTTGGGAAACTATGCACACAAGAGAATATTGATGAGGAAAGAGTTAAACAGTACCTACAGAATTCTAATCTAACCCAGATACCTAAAGAGATTGAAACAATGTGAGAAAGCAACATAACGATGATGGAGTTAACTGAAGCATTTAGAAGCAAAACAATGGGAAGGCACCAGGCCCAGATGGACTTCTGGCAAAATTTTATAAAACACTACAAGAATTATTGAACCTTCCATTGCTAGAAGTTTTGAATGAAGTTATGTTAAAGAAGATACCCAAATCATGGTCAGAAGCTTATATTACACTTGTCCTAAAAGAGAAGGCCGATCCATTACAAATCAAGAACTATAGACCTATTTCCTTGCTAAATGCATATTATAAAATTTTTGCTTCAATATTGGCAGAAAGACTTTAAAAATACTTAAACAATTTTATCCATCCTGATCAAAATGGATTTCTGCCAAAGAGACAAATTAAAGACAATATGAGAGTAATGTTGGACATTTTGGAATACTACGAGGCACACCCTGAAAAACAAGTGGCTTTGATATTTCCAGATGCACAGAAGGCATTTGATAATGTGAATTGGCGATTCATGTTATTACAGCTGGAACAGATGGGCTTTGGTAAAAAATTTATTCAAGCAATAGAAGCTATATATCATAATAAAACAGCAAAGGTAATGATAGAGGGAAAACTGACAGACTCTATTGATATAACAAAAGTAACAAGATAAGGGTGCCCACTATCACCTCTATTGTTTGTATTAACATTGGAAATCCAAAACAGAAATATTAGAGAAGAGGATATAAAAGGGATGAAAATTAAAAAGGAAGAATTTAAGTTACAAGCATTTGCAGCTGATCTGGTTTGTATTTGAGAAGACCCACTAGAAACAGCATGAAAATTGATAGAAAAGATAGAAGTCTATGGAAAGGTGGCTGGTTTGAAAATAAATAAAGATAAGACAAAGATCTTGGTAAAGAATATGCTATCAAGACAAAAGGAAGAACTGGTGGATCTATTGAAAATTCAGATCATAAATTATTTATTTTATTTTTGATCATAAATAAGATCAAGTACTTGGGGATACATTTGACAGCAAGGTGTAGTACACTAAAAGAGAATAATTATATCAAACTTAAACAGCTGATAGCGCTAGATTTGGTGAAATGGGAAAATTTACAACTGTCATTAATAGGGAGAATATCAACAATCAAGATGAATATATTACCCAGAATTTTATACTTGTTCCAAGCAATTCCAGTTAGGCTTGGAAAAGATTATTTTGAAGATTTAAATAAAATTGTGTTGAAATATATATGGCAAGGTAAGAAAGCAAGAATAAAGTTAAAACTTTAGCAAGATGCCAGAATAAGAGGAGGATTTGGTTTGCCTAATTGGGAGTGGTATTACCAAGCTACAAATTTGATGTGGGTTAAGGAATGGATAACATTAAAAAATATGAGATTGTTGACATTAGAAGGACATGATCTGTTGTTGAGGTGGCATGCTCTTCTATGTTATAAACAAACTAAAACAAAGGGGTATTTTAGAAGACATTATATACAGGAGTCTCTGTGCTGAAACTGGGAGAAGACTAAAAGATTTTATTTGAAAATTCCAGTCTGGCTATCGACTATTGAAGCATTTTCTTATCCTATAATATATAAAAAGGAACAAACAGATATGGTGAAATATTGAATGAAAAGGGTGAACTTAATTCTATGCAAAAATTTGAGGAACAAAGTATAAAGATGAATTGGTTTTCATATGTGCAAATATATTCAAGGTATGTTAAAGATTCTAAAACAGAAGGTTTCTATGGTAAACTGATTTAGATAAGCTGACAGATACTGATGAAAAGGTGATTAAAAATTGTATGGATATTTATTAGAAATTAAACTTGAAGAAGAACAAGTTAAAGAAACTATGATTGCTTGGGGGAAGAATTTTGAATATGGGATTAATCTAGAGAAATGGCAAAAATTGTGTTCTCAAAATTATAAAATGACAATGTCAATAACATATAAAGAAAAATTGTATAAGATGTTTTACAGGTGGTATTTTTCCCCAAGAAGAATCTTTGAGAACAAATCTGAAAAATGTTGGAAATGTCATCAGACAGTGGCTCATGTTACCATATGTGGTGGACTTGTGAGGATGCTAAAAAATATTGGACTAAAATCTACACGTGGTTGGAAAAAATGACAAAAAAGCACATAGACTTGAAACCAGAGATATTTTTATTGGGAATTTTACCTGAAATATATAGTAAAGAATTGAAATACTTGATTGTAAATGTATTAACAGTGGCTTGGATTATATTTGCCAAAAACTGGAAAAATGAGAAAATACCATTACAGGAGGAAATCATTCAGAAAATATTGGAATGTGCTGAAATGAGTAGATTGACATTTGAAATCAAGAGAACAAGATGATAAACAATTTTATAAAATTTGGGGTCTATTCTATCAATGGTTAGGCAATAAAACATAGTAATAAAAATATGTAGATTCTTCAAAAATAATATATGAAGATGTATTCTTTTCTTATTATACCTACAAAATGATTGTAGGATAGATTTGAGATGATAATATGAACTGTCATGAAACAAAGTAAGTAAAATATGGATTATTTTGTAAAACATGAATGAATAAAGCTATAGTCAAATGATTGATTAACAATAATATTAAGTATTTAATATTTGATTGAAAATATGAGAATATATACAATGTAATTGTAATTGAAGACTACGAAATGGAAGCACAAAACAATTTGTAAACCAACCGACACACTATGTGTATGTATTTGGAAGATGGCTGGATGTTTTTATGTTTTGTTTGTCTGTCTTTGTCTTAAAAACCAATAAAAATAAATATTAAAAAAAGAAAATATGGGGAAAGGTCAGCCTAAGAACTCAATCCGGTTTCCTATTATAACAAAAGGAATCAAAATACCTTACAGTCGGTATTTAATTCATATCTTGGATTTCATTCTTACTTTTTTTTCTTGTCTTCTCTGTATATTCACAACATACATAGGTTACAAATACACAGCAGGAGTCATCCAAAGATCCACCAGTGTTGTCTCTTTACATCTCTTACTGTGTATCCTCTGTCAACTCTGCAATCCCTTTGAGTCATTCGGGCATGACATATCATCTTTGTCATTTTCATGCAATTGTAGAAGATATCTTGTGAGTGAGATGTTGATTAGTTAAAGTATATTCTTAAATATGGAAATGTATTCTTTGATACTAAACTTAAGCCCATGTCACACTGGCCAACAGATGCAAAAAGGACACAGCGGACGAGCAAAATGTTCCATCCATTGTTATCTGCTCTCAAAAGGGGCAAAAATTTGCATAACTGGAGTGGATAACACGGATGCGGGGAGGATGCAGGGTGGATGCAAAGCGGATGTGGAAGGAAGCCCAGCGGATGGAAGTGGATGAGAGTGGATGGATCATCCGCTAGGCTTCCGGGGGCCTCAGCAAAGTGGACGCAGAACGGATATAGCGGAGGCACAGCGGATGCACAGCAGATGAAGCGGATGCACAGCGGAAGCCTAACAGATGCACAGCGAAGGTGGAACAGATGCCAAGCGTTAACTGCGCATGCGGGGGGGATGCATTGCGTAAGCCCCACGGATATAAAGGGAAGCAGCTCATAGGTGGCCAGCATTCCGAGGAAAGACCTGCTGCTGGACACTTTGAGTTCCTTGCCTGCCCTGCCTGCACGCCTGCCTGCCAGCCTTGCTGCCAGCCTGCCTTCCAGCCAGCCTTGGTGCCTGCCTTCCTGCCAGCCTTCCTGCCAGCCTACCTGCCAGCCTTCGTACCTGGCTTCCTGCCAGCCTTCCTGCCAGCCTGCCTGCCAGCCTTGGTGCCTGCCAGCCTCCCTGCCAGCCAGCAACCCCACAACCATGGGGAGGAAGTGAAAGCCTCAGAAGCCTGCTGCCATCCCTGGCAAGAGGGACAGGGCCAACCTCCCGCCCCCTGCCCCTGACTCTGCTTCTACTGGGGCTTCTGCTGAAGCTGCTCCTGGCAGTGGTGCTTCTGCTGGTGCATACTCTGCTCATCCTGCTCGTGCTCCTGGATTTGCTTGTCCTGCTCATGCTCCTGGTCATGCTCGTCCTGCTCGTCCTGCTTGTGTTCCTGGTCCTGCTCATGCTCCTGGGCTTGCTGGTCCTGCTGGTGCTTACTCTACTGCTGCTGATCCTAGTCCTGCTGGTCCTGCTGCTGCTCATCCTGCTGTTGCTGCCGCTGCTGCTGCTGATGATGATGATGATCCTGCCGCTGCTGCTGCTGCTGCTGCTGCTGATGATGATTATGATCCTGCTGGTGAGGATGATGATGATGATGATGATGATCCTGCTGGTGCTGCTGCTGCTGGTGGTGGTGTGGTGGAGCAGCCCCTACTACCTGGGAGCCCCTCTGATGAGAGCCCATCTGGCCCTGCCAAAGGGAAGAAGAAGTGTATGCGACAACGGGAGAGGAGGCAATACTATATTGAGGAGGTGCATGCGGATGAGGTGCAAGAGTGGCTGAGAGAGAACGACTATCTGTGGTGGAAGGGACACCGGCTGTACAGGGACACCAAAAGGAAGCAGGCTGCTTGGAGAGAGAGGGCAGAGAATATGGGCTACACTTCGGAGGTGCTCCTCGGCTGATGGAAGCACAGCACACCTGGTACGGGAAGCTGTACCTGAAGAAATCTGGCCAGGCCACTGTGAAGCTGACAGACAGAGAGACCTACGTCATGGCCAGGTGCAGCTTCCTGGAGGGTAAGGTCCGCCACTGAGGTGCACCACCAGCCCCTCTCACGACCCTCTTTCTCCGGCAGCCTGCTGAGAGCCAGTCCTCTTCCGGCCGAGAGTCAGTCCCTGTCTCCAGGCAGGTTTCTGTGGAGCGGGCCACAGCGGAGAACCTGCGGACAGGTGTGGTAAGCATAGTGGAGTGCGTGGAGGACTCCCTGGTATGGTGGGAGAAAGGAGACATCGAGTCCACCACGGTCCTAGCCGCATCCACCCCCCCCCAGCTCCACCTCCACAGAAAGGCAGAGATCCGGACAGCAGGAGGAGCAGAGCCACACTGTCTTGCTGGAGATCAGGGACACGATCCGCACCAGCATAGATCTCCTCTCTCAGCTGGTCTACACCGATTCTGACTCCTCCAACTGCAAGCCCTTCCTCACCTATGTCAACCAGACCCTCAAGGAAATGGTGGGTGCACAGTACCAGCTGGTGAAGGACCGGATCACCGAGCTGCCTCACAACCCTCCAGACCCAGAGGAACCTGCTCCCACCCAGTCCAGGTCTGCTCCTCCACCCCAGGTGATGTCCCTCCCATTCCAAGGCTTCCAACAGGCCCTCACCTACCAGGGTTACGGCTACCAGGAGGTTCAGCAGCACAGGCAGCAGCCCTTCCCAGTCCAGGCACAGAGTAATCGGGCGACAACGTTGCCACCGGTTCCACTGATGCCACCGATGCCACCCACGACAATGATGCCACCAACGAGAGTCCTCACCCAGCTGCAGAGTAGACAGCCCCAATACACTGCTTCTTCCTCCACCCCACAGCTAAGACCAGCCTCAGTACATCTGTCATCAGTATTGGGGCTGACACCCCATGGCATGGAGGAAGAACCTCTCAGCATCACGGGGCTGAGCCAGCTGTCCGACACCTTCCTCAACACACCGTCCCCTGTTGTCCTCTCGGGGCCAGGCACTCCAGCACCACCCACCCCCACAGCACCTGGACCCTTCACCCCTGAGACTGGGCACACCTCCGAGTGACCAAGAAGAGTGCCAGAGACCAGGAAGCTGGCTACTTGTGGACTTTATTTGGACAGTTGACTCGGGTCATTTTTCTGTTACAGCTAATTGTTCAATAAAGTTTATCTTTGATTCACACACTTGATTCACACACGCTTCATTCCTTTTTTTCAATAAAGTCTTGGTGGAAAATTTTAGAAATGGTTTAAAGCCCATGTCACACTGAACCAACGGATACAAAGAGGATGTAAAATGGACAAAAAACCTTGCCATCCGTTTGAAAATGCGATGTACTCACTGCCTCCGTTTGGCTTCCTCTCTATCCGTCCAGCATCCGTTTATGGACGTTTCATCCACTCCGAAAGTTTTGGGCTGTCCAAAACTTTTGCACGGAAAATGTATCCAGTTCGTCCGTTCTGCATCCGCTAGGCATCCACAAGGCACCCGTTACGCATCCGTTATGCATCTGCTATATCCGCTAGGTGTCTGCTACGCATCCGCGGAACTCCATCCACTCAGACGCAGAGAGGAAGTGGAACGGATGCAGAACGGATGCAGAACAGATGCCTAGCAGATGCAGAATGGAAACAAAGCATTTAAAATGGAAAAAACGTTCGCAGAGGGGAACCTATCTCGGATATTAAGGATGTCTACAGGATGCCTAGAGGATGCCTAGAGGATGCCTAGCGGAAAACCTATACTGCCTATAAAAAGGGGGAGCAACTCGCCTGCATCTCACTTTCAGAACAGCAGCCCAGCGGTGCAGACCTCTGCAGCCTTCGTCTGGCTCTTGCTCTTCCACAGCATCCAGTCATGTCCACCGTGGATTGGAACAAAGTCCTTTCAGCAGCCACCATCGTTCTGCAACAGTGCAAAGCCATCTGCAGGCTCTGTGAACACTACTGCGAGAAGAAAAGGAACCACCCAAAAAGAGTCTGGATCCGAAGATGGTTCGCCAGAAGAGCAGAGGACGGACTGTACAAAAAGCTGATGGTGGAGTTCAGGAACAAAGACACTCGGGCGTTCCAGAACTTCATGAGGATGCCTCCAGCCATGTTTGACGAAGTTGTGCAGCGGCTGACACCCAGGTTGACCAAGGCAAACACCAGCTTCTGGCCCAGCCTGGAACCTGGGCTCAAGGTGGCACTCACTCTGTGCCACTTGGCCTCAGGGACCTCCTACAGGAGCATGCAGTATGGCTGGAGGGTGCCATCCAACACCATCATGATTGTGGTCAGAGAAGTGGTGTAGGCCATCATCGAAGAATACAAGGAGGAGCTCCTCCAGTACCCCTCCACTGAAGAAGGATGGAAGAAAGTTGCAGAGCAGTGGTATCAGAAGTGGAACTTACCACACACCGTTGGAACCATAGATGGCAAGCACGTGGCCTGCAAAGCTCCAGCCAAGTCGGGGTCCACTTATTTCAAATCCAAAGGCTTCTTCAGCATCATCCTCTTCACCATGGTCGATGCTGACTACAAGATCATGTACATCGATGCTTCAGGCAACGGCTCATCTTCAGATATCAAGGTATACAACACCAGTCACCTCAAGGAGGAGCTGGAAGGCAACCTCATCGTGGGCTTCCCAGATCCAGACCCCCTGCACAACGACACACAAGATGTGCCCTACTTCATCCTGGGGGATGACGCCTTCTCCCTCACAACCTACCTCATGAAGCCCTACACCTCCAGACTCCTCACCCGTGAAGAGAGGATCTTCAACTACAGGCTGTCCAGGGCAAGGCGGGTGGTGGAGAATGCCTTTGGCATCCTGGCCAACAGGTTCCAGGTACTTCTCACCACCATGCAGCATTGCCCAGAGACCGTGAGGAGGATCATGGAAGCTTGCTGCATCCTGCACAATCTCATGCGCACCCGCTACCCAGTCTTGCAGAACAGGCTTGTGGACCTCCAGCAAGGCAATGGGGACATGGAGCCTGGGGAATGGAGGCAAGGGCGAAACCTGATTGACACTGAGGATGTGCAAGGCCCCAACAGAGCCTCACATGAAGCGAAGAAGCAGCGCAACCTCCTGAGAGAATGGTGCAACTCCCCAGCTGGAGCAGTGGAGTGGCAAGACAGGATGGTATATGCTTAATGGATGCTTCCTTCAGCCTGTCTCATCACACGGATGAGATTGTGCCATGTATGTTTGGTTGGCCTACAATGAGCAGGGCGTTTAATAAAGAGTTGTGTTTATGTTGACATGTGTGGATAATTATTACATTATTATTGATAATAAACGGCCATAGGTGTGGCACCTGGGAGGTTGGACCATACAGTCCCACTATGCTTCCACTGGAGGTTTATCTATCCCACAGCTATTACCCATCCCAAAGGTATCCCTGCCCATTCCACTGCTATCTCAACCCATCCCATTGCTATCTTAACCCATCCCACAAGCATGCAAAGGCTTAAACCATTTCTAAAAGTTTCCAGCAAGACTTTATTAAAAAAAAGAAATGAAGCAAGTGTGTGAATCAAAAATAGACTTTATTAACAACAAGCTATAAAGCAAAAATGAGTCTCTGGCACTCCTCTTGGTCGCTCAGTCTCAGGGGTGAAGGGTGCAGGTGCTCTGGAGGTGGCTGGTGCTGGAGTGCTTGTCATCAGCTCCTCCAGAAGCAGAAGCAGCAGAAGCCCCAGCCCCAGAAGAGTGAGCCCGTGCTGCAGAAGCCCCAGCAGAACCAGAGTGTGGGCCAGGGGGCGAGATGGTAGCCCTTCCTGGCAGGAAGGCTGGCAGGGAGGCTGGCACCAAGGCTGGCAGGAAGGCTGGCACCAAGGCAGGAAGAAAGGTTGGCAGACAGAAAGGTTGGCAGGCAGGCTGGCAGGAAGGCTGGCACCAAGGCAGGCACCAAGGCTGGCAGGGAGGCAGGCATGAAGACTGGCAGGCAGACATGAACCAAGGCTGTCAGGAAGGCAGGCAGCAAGGCTGGCAGGCAGATTGGCTGGCAGCAAGGCTTGCAGGCAGGCTGGCAGCAAGGCTGGCAGGGAGGCTGGCAGCAAGGCTGGCAGCAAGGCTGGCAGCAAGGCTGGCACCAAAGCAGGCAGCAAGGCTTGCTGGCAGACTGGCAGGTAGGCTGGCAGCAAGGCTGGCATCAAGGCTGGTAGCAAGGCTGGCAGCAAGGCTGGCAGGCAGACATGTACGCAGGGCAGGCAAGGCAGTCGATGTGTCCGGCAGCAGGTCTTTCCTCTGAATAGCGACCTGCTTCCGAGCTGCTTCCGTTATATCCACGGGTCGGACGCAATGCATCCTCTCCGCATGCGCAATTAATGCCAGGCATCTGCTAGGCTTCCGCTGTGCATCTGCTGTGCACCCCTTGTGCATCCGCTGTGCATCCGCTTCATCTGCTCGGCGTCCATTCTGCATCCGCAGAACGGATACAGCGTCCGCTTTGCTGAGGCCCCCCGGAAGCCCTGCAGATGTACTATCCACTCCCATCTGCTTCCATCCGCTAGGCTTCCGTTCTGCATCCGCTTTGCATCCGCCCTGCGTCCTCCCCACGTCCATGTTATCCGCTCCGGTTATGCAAATTTTAGCCCCTTTTGAGAGTGGATAACAACGGATGGAATATTTTGCTCATCCGCTGTGTCCTTTTTGCATCCATTGGGCAGTGTGACATGGGCTTTCGCCTTTGCATGCTTGTAGGATGTGTTAAGAAAGCAGTGGGGTGGGCAGGGATACCTGTGGAATGAGCAGGGATACCTTTGGGATGGCTAAAAGCTGTGGGATAGATAAACCTCCAGTGCAAGCATAGTGCGATTGTATGGTCTACCCCCCCAGGTGCCACACCTAGGGCCCTTTTTTATCAATAACAATGTAAGCATTGATCCACACATGTCAACACAAACACAACTCTTTATTAAACGCCCTGTTCATTGTAGGCCCACCCAACATACATGGCCCAATCTCATCAGTGTGATGAGACAGGCTGAAGGAAGCATCCATTAAGCATCTACCATCCTGTCTTGCCACTCCACTGCTCCAGCTGGGGAGTTGCACCAGTGTTTCAGGAGATTGTGCTGCTTCTTCCCTTCCCGTGAGGCTCTGTTGGGGCCTTGCACATTCTCAGTGTCGATCAGGTTTCGCCCTTGCCTCCATTCCCCAGGCTCCATGTCCCCATTGCCTTGCTGGAGGTCCACGAGCCTGTTCTGCAAGACTGGGTAGCGGGTGCGCATGAGATTGTGCAGGATGCAGCAAGCTTCCACGATCCTCCTCACGGTCTCTGGGCGATGCTGCATGGTGGTGAGAAGTACCTGGAACCTGTTGGCCAGGATGCCAAAGGCATTCTCCACCACCCGCCTTGCCCTGGACAGCCTGTAGTTGAAGATCCTCTCTTCACGGTTGAGGAGTCTGGAGTTCTAGGGCTTCTTGAGGTAGGTTCTGAGGGAGAAGGCGTCATCACCCACAATGAAGTAGGGCACATCTTGCGTGTCGTTGGGCAGGGGTTCTGGATCTGGGAAGCCCACAATGAGGTTGCTTTCCAGCCCCTCCTTGAGCTGACTGGTGTTGTATACCTGGGCATCTGAAGATGAGCTATAGCCTGAAGCATTGATGTACATGAACTTGTAGTCAGCATTGACCATGGTGAAGAGGACGATGCTGAAGAAGCCCTTGTAGTTGAAATAAGTGGACCCCAACTTGGCTGGAGCTTTGCAGGCCACGTGCTTGCCATCTATGGCTCCAACAGTGTGTGGTAAGTTCCACTTCTGATACCACTGCTCTGCAACTTTCTTCCATCCTTCTTCAGTGGAGGGGCACTGGAGGAGCTCCTCCAGGTATTCTTCGATGATGGCCTGCACCACTTCTCTGACCACAATGCTGATGGTGTTGTGTGGCACCCTCCAGCCATACTGCATGCTTTTGTGGGTGGTCCCTGAGGCCAGGTGGCGCAGAGTGAGTGCCACCTTGAGCCCAGGTTCCAGGCTGGACTGGAAGTTGGTGTTTGCCTTGGTCAACCTGGGTGTCAGGGGCTGCACAACTTCGTCAGACATGGCTGGAGGCATCCTCATGAAGTTCTGGAATGCCCGAGTGTCTTCGTTCCTGAGCTCCACCATCAGCTTGTTGTACAGTCCGTACTCTGCTCTTCTCCTGATCCATCTTCGTACCCAGACGCTTCTTGGCCGCCTCTTTTTCTTCCCGTAGTAGAGTTCACAGAGCCTGTAGATGGCTTCGTACTGTTGCAGAAGGATGGCGGCTGCCAAAAGGACTGTGTTACGATCCACGGTGAACATGACTGGATGCTGTGGAAGAGGAAGAGTGAGATGAAGGCTGCAGAGGTCTGCTCAGGTGGGCTGCTGGTCTGAAAGTGAGATGCAGACGAGTTGCTCCCCCTTTTTATTGGCAGTTTAGGTGTCCCTTTGCATCCTCTAGGCATCCTCTAGGCATCCTCTAGACATCCTTAATATCCGAGATAGATCTCCTCTGTGAACGTTTTTTACATTTTAAACACTTTGTTTCCATGCTGCATCCATTCTGCATGTGTTCTGCATCTGTTCTGCATCTGTTCCGCTTCCTCACTGCATCTGAGAAGATGTGAGTTGCGCTGATGCGCAGCGGATGCCTAGCGGATATAGCGGATGCATAATGGATGCATAGCAGATGCGTAGCGGATGCAGAATGGATGAACTGGATACATTTTCTGTGCAAAAGTTTTGGGCAACCCAAAACTTTTGGAGCAGATGAAACGTCAATAAACGGATGCTGGACGTATAGAGAGGAAGCAAAATGGAGGCAGTGAGTACATCGCATTTTCGAACGGATGGCAAGGTTTTTTGTCCATTTTACATCCTCTTTCCATCCATTGGTTCAGTGTGACATGGGCTTTAGTCATTCTGTCTCACCCCAACCTATTTGAAATGGTTGCTGTGGGAATGCCATGTACACTGTGAGTACATGGACAAATGTGGTACATAAGTCTAGCATCATTTTCATCATTTTCACTCAAGTTGATCTCCACCTCCTCAAAAGAGCTTTAATAAGTAGTGTAAACAAGCAATTTATTGAAGCTTGTTTACATATGATAGCCATTTATGGAAATCCTAAGAAAAATAAAAGGAAATATTTTATTTACTAGCCAAATTACCTTTTGTTTATGATGAAGAGAAATAATAATTTAAAATATGCATGATGCAAAAAAAGAGAAAAAAGATCAGTCAGACTAGAGGAAAAAAACAAAACAAGAGTCTTCAGCTAGCCCAGCTGTAGAGAAGAAAGTCTGTGAGAAACCAATGGTAGTTAACAACTCTATCTCTTTCTCTATGCCAAGCCAATGTGTCCTTGATCAGTCAGAGTTGTAAGAGTTTGGGGAAGCTTATCAGTTCATTAATTAATAAATAATCTCATTCAGGCTAGTGGCAGGATAAACTGGTGCATCTTGATTGTACAAACAATTTACTGCATCCAGTTTTGGTCACCACATTACAAAACAGATGTTGAGACTTTGGAAAGAGTGCAGAGAAGAGCAACCAAGATGATTAGAAGTCTGGAGACTACAGCACATGAAGAATGGTTGCAGGAATTGGGTATAGCTAGTTAGAGAAAAGAAGGATTAGGGGTGACATGATAGCAGTATTCCAGTATTTGAGGGGCTGCCATAAAGAAGAGGAGGTGGGGTCAACTTATTTTTCAAAGCACCAGAAAGTAAGACAAGAATCAATGGATGAAAATTAATCAAGGAGAGAAGTAATCTGGAATTAAGGAGAAACTTCCTAACAGTGAAAATAATTAACCAGTGGAATAGCTTGCCTTTAGAACAGGGGTGTCAAACTCAGTTTCATCAATGGCCACAACAGGGTTGTATGACCTTGGGGTAGTTGTGGGGCACATGGCTATGGTGGGACTGTCCAGTTCAATGTCACTCATTAAGGCTCTGTTTTGGGCCATGACAGCCTCCTGCAGCTCTCTCCAATCAAAAATGGAGCTCAGGGAGGCCATATATAGACACCTGGTCTCCGTTTTTGGTCATGATGGCCTCCTGCAGTCTTATGCCAGTGAAAACAGAGCTTGGGAGGGCCATGCACAGCCTCCCCAAGCTCTTTTTTCACTGGCACAGAACCATAGGATGGTCCTTTGCTATTTCCAGGGTGGGCCCATGGGCCAGATCTAAGCACTCTGTGGGCCAGATCTGGCCATTGAGTTTGACACCCCTGCTTTAGAAGTTGTGGGTACTTCATCACTGGAGGTTTTTAAGAAGAGACTGGACAGCTATTTGTCTCAAATTATATAGTGTCTCTTGCTTGAGCAGTTGGTTGGACTAGAAGACCGCTAAGGTCCCTTCCAGCTCTATTCTGATGCAATTAAAATGGTAAAGGGGTTTGAACTAGATGACCTCCATGGTCCATTCCAACTCTCTTATTCTGTATATAAACAGCTTGAAAAATATTAAAGTCAATGGGAGCCACAAATACACTGTGGCAAACAAATTTTTTCATAATTTCAGAGAATATTTAAAAATATTCCTAAGACACAGTATCACTTTCTATCTGATGGGATAGAAAATGGAGAATTTTTTTTTCTGAAACCAGAACTGTCACATTGCAGAAGCTCTATACTTTGATTCTGCCATATTTCAGACAAAATAAAGTTTGCATGGATAAGTAGGACAAAGCTAACATGCATTAGAAGAGTTGCTGACCTCCTAAAAGAAAAAGGCAGGATAATTGGGGATATTACCAAAGTAAATAAATTAAGATGGGGATGTTACCAAAGAAAGTGAACAGTTAAATAAAAAGGACATTGACAAAAGCAAAAAAGAAGAATGTGAATTTGCTATTTATTGGATATGTTGGCATATTATCTAGGAAACTGTGGAAATAAGATAATATCTGACTTCCTTTGGTATTTCACTACTTCCCTTTTATGCAGTCTTTTGAACACTGCGTTCTTTTGATAGTAGCAAAAAGAAGAGGAGACTAAAATACATTCAACTAGATAAATTTATCTGAAGGACAAGAACACTTATTCCAAAACAAAGGAAAAATATTACAAACAGAAATTTTCATTCAGCATCCATTTAAAGAATTTTTGAAGCTTACAAATAAAGCGTATACATCTTTGAAAATACTTCCTGTAATTATTTACAACTTGACATTTTGTCCCTGTATCTGTATATGCGTGGATGAGTGTTTAGTGAACCCCAAGGAGAGAGAGGGAAAAAAAAAAAGAAAATAAAATAACTTTCAGTTTTGGAAACTCTCTTATGAAATATAGACTACTATATTTACATAACTCTAAATTGTTCAATAATAAACCATTTTATATCAAAATAAGTGTGCATTATGTTAGATTTTTAAAACTAAAATGTTTGTATGACCAGTGCATAAATGTGTCTGTAAACAACAAAGAGTAACTTCAGTTAAGGAAAGAGCAGCTTAATTGGTATGTTTAAAAATTCTCAAAAAAGGTTTTTTCAAACATTCCAGATGTTACATGTGTATATGTGCGGTTTATTAGTGAGTAACAGTCCTTGTCCATTTTCATTGAGGTGAACTCTATGAATTTTCTTCTAAGCGCAATGTTAAAATGGGTTCTGAATAGAAATTGTATTTCCTTTGGGATGTGGATCTGGACATAAAAGCATGAATCAGGAGTAGAACATTGGTATAAAGAAATTAATATATAATTTGAAAGTTATGAACAAATCCTAGTTTTCAAATGTTAGTGTTGACATGATAGAGAGTAAACAATATGTGGATTTCTTATCACACTGAACTTTTTTTTTTTAAAAAAAACTATTTTATCCCAACTTTATTATTTTATTATATACTTGATCTCCATATAGTGATCCCTCTTGGAGCCCCCTTTCTCCAGGAGAGCTGACAATAACACAGTTTCTTCAAAACAGATAAAAACTGTACCTTAAAATAGACATCATGCTGTTTATTGCTTAAGCATTGAAGTTCTCCATTCTGTCAAAAACCAGGATGGGTGTCTTTTGTCATGTAAATTAGCAAAGTTTCTTATGAAAAGCTCTGTGTTATATCAAGCAGGGTAGCCCTTAGTATTGTTGGTTATCATATGGTACCATGGTATTTTTATGGCTTCTGAGAAATGTAATTAAGACCTCTAAGTGAAAAATTCCATAAATCAAGAGAGCAGATATAGAAACTTCTCCCTCAAATGCTCCAAATCTCTTGACAAAGAGTATTAAACAGAAAAAGCTGTAGAAGGAACAAATCTAAACATAAAGGGTTTTTCCTTAGCTCGGGAAAAAAAAACACCCATAGATAATCCTGAGCTCTCTTGGTCTTAAGCCCATGTCACACTGTCCAACGGATGCAAAAAGTACACACCGGACAAGCAAAATGAATGAATGATTGAACAAAAATAAATAAATAAATCTTGTGCATAGGTAAAAAGGAGCATGCAGGCTTATTTCCATGTGCTGTAACTTGACCCCTCATGCGTTTTTTGGACATAGCTGAAGGTTGGGAAAGAAATATGATATGATAAAGACTTCAATGAAAAGATTACATGAGTGTGAAGTGGCACAAAACTAGCAAATTCTACAAATCTGAAAGGTAGAAAAAGAATTGTAATATTCTTAAAAAGTGAGACCAACATTATTAGTAGTTTAGTTAAGTGGGGTAGGGTGCATAACAAAGATTGTTAAGGGGTAATTAGGCAATTTCAAAGGAAATACAGTACACGTACAAGTACATTTGAAAATTGCTTGGGAAATGTTTGTGAAATGGAAAAACCTTTGAACCAAAATATATTTTATGATGTATAGTTTTTTTTTTTCCGTAAAAAGCCTTTTCGTCTTTTATATATAAAAAAGACATTTTTCTGTTCTTTGTTAGGGTACCCTTTATTCTGAGTGTGTGATAGAGACTGTGAATTTTTCAAAATCCACTCTTTGAGCATGGGGATGGTGGAGAGGAAAACATGAGGAAATTGTGTGATCTATTTTGGTCCATCTACATGTTGTTCCCAATTGTGTTCTGGCATTTTTACAATGAGTGTGACTTTCCCATTTGGGAGATCCAGGGAAGCCTAGAGTTGCTTACTGCTTTCTAGCAGGAATCACATATTTCCTTTTAGAATTTTTCCAAGTGTTTCAAGTGCCTGAACTGGACTGGACTGGCCTGGCCTAGCTTGGCAGTCCTTTTATTTCTTGAAGCTATAAATACATCATTGTCATGCCATGTTCAAATACCTGTCAACTTGAGGAACTATTTTAAAAATGTGCCCTTGTTTGAGTTGAGGAAAGGAATTTTTCAACCGCTTTTTCTAGCCACAGACAGAGGTGGCCCTCAACTTACAACTATTCATTTAGTGACCATTCAAAGTTACAACAGCACTAAAAAAAGTGACTTATGACCATTTTTCAGTGCATGGCTTTTGTAGAATCCCCATGGTCACATGATCAAATTCAGATGCTTGGTAACTGGCACATTTGTATGACTGTTATAGTATCTTGGGGCCACGTGATTGCTTTTTGTGACCTTCTGACAAGCAAAGTCAGATTCAACACAACAACCATGTTTACTAATTTAGCAACTGCAGTGATTCATTTAACAACTATGGCAAGAAAGATAATAAAATGGGGCAAAACTCAATAACTGTGTTGCTTAGCAATGGACATTTTGGGCATGTAAGTTGAAGGCCACCTGTATCTGTGGAGATAGCTGTTAGAATTGTTCTACCTAAGGCCATTGAGTTGTATGGGATGGTGAGAAGTTTTTCCCTTTGTGGAGAGAACTACTGCATTCATTGGCTTCTGTGCTTTCCAGACTGGACAGAGAATATTAGCAAACATGAAGTATTGCCTTCTCCTGACCATATTAATTTAGAAGCAGTCATCACAAAAAGTGAGTTAACACAATGATACATAAAATATTTACAAAACCATGTAGGACACAGAAAAAGAAGTGAGCATGGAAAATTAGCATTAATTTTCTTGCTAACCCCATTCTTAAAGACAAACAAACAGTGAAGCCAACATGTATATTCTTCTGACTACCACTAACTCATTGTTGAGAGACTTTAATCCACCTCAACACTGAAAGGAAAGTTTTGATCTAAGAACTTAAGCTGAAGTATCCAGGCTTGAGACAATAATGGGAGAACTGAGAACAAGGTTAAACTTCCACTTGTTGACAGGGTTGCACAAGAATTCCATTCATTCCATTAATAAAAAGAGAGAGAGAAAAAAAAAATGAGGGTTTGTAATTGACTGTAGAAATGAAAAGAAAGAGAAGCCTAAAGCAGTGTAAGCCTGCCACTCTAAATAAATCAAATCTATCATAACATTAAGAACTACCTTCATGAGCTGTGGTGGTGAGCTGTGGGTGGCACAGTGATTAGAATGCAGTATTGCAGGCTACTTCTGCTGACTGTTGGCTGCCTGCAGTTTGGCAGTTTGATTCCCACCTGCTAAAGGTTGACTCAGCCTTTCATCCTTCCAAGGTCAGTAAACTGAGGACCCAGATTGTTGGAGGCAAGATGCTGACTCTATAAACCACTTAAAGAGGGCTGTAAAGCACTGTGAAGGAGTGTATCAGTCTAATTGGTATTGCTATGGCTATTCTCATGTCGGTGTGAGGAATCCAATCAGACTCAATTTGTGCATACATGGAAATTAAGTTTTAACTTAACCCCCTATAAGTGTCAGAAAAGCTGTCAAGCATGTAAGGCACATGGCTAGCTTTGAATTACTTAATTCCCTGCTTCAACGTGTGAATCTTTTGGCTAAAGTATTGAGAAGTCAGAGCAGCCTTCCATAGCTTTGCATAGCTCAGTTGTTTCGTGTCCTCTGCAAACTTTGCTGTCACATTTACCATCGACTCTTGTTTGATCATCAAATTGTACAGATCTTAAAATGCATTCTTAAGAATCATCAGCACAAAGTTTCCTTCATTTTGAGAATGCTATTTTTATTCTTTTATCTTTAATTTGTCTTCTTCTCTGGAGCCAACTGAATGTAGGAAAAAACAGAACAAAACATGAAGCCATTGCTTATGTATGACAATCTTTTTCAACACCTTTTACCACCTTGTTAAAGTCAATTTTGAGTCTGCTTAAATCACAAGATACAGAGATTGAGAAATGTGCTATCTGTAAAGCTATTTTACCTTATTATCTAATTCTTTCTTGTGGAGAGTTTGAGGAGGGTGCAGAAAAAAAGTAAACATGATACAAGCCTAATTAACATTTGTGTAAATGTCTACTTTTATGCTATATGATGTCAGACAGAATGGACTTTTAAGTAAAACAGCATTGTTCACACTTGCCAGTGGAGACAAACAGGCAGCCAATTTCTCTTTTTTAAAAAAATATTTAGACTTTTTAGACTCCTCTTTATTTATAACACTCTGCTTCCTACACTGATTTTTTGTAAAGCAAAAATATTTTTTCCAAGCTATCCTCCTCAAAGGAACTAAAAATGTAAGTTATAACTAAAAAGAGATAAGTAATATTTTTAAAAAAGACTCAATTATGTGAATCCTTCAAAGTGTTTATTTATCTTACCATTTTATCATTCATGCACTACTTTTCTGCTGCTAGTGTACAAAGTCCCATTAAAAAGACAAATTAACTTAATTGCAACCTTTCACAATTGTCAGGCACAAAGTGAATGTGAATTAACTCCAGAAATTAAAAGAAATAGCATTGGAAAAGGGTGAAGCCACCCTCATTTTCTGCAGAAGACAGCTGCAAAGGAAGACATCACAAAAACAAAAGCTCTGTCCCTGGTACTAGTTAGTTTAACTTCATTTATTAAAATGCCCAAGAGCAAGGCACTTGTAGGCACTCTATACGGGTATAGGCAGTCTGTTTGTAGTCTAGTCCTACAACAAGCAAGTTATTCACTTCCAGAGACAACTGACAAAATGAAAATGTCTTTCCCAACAAATGTCTTTCTGGTGATCAGTCAAACTTCAGACACTATGAGCAATCTCATTTGTTGAGCTTTCCCAAGGAAAACACGTTTGGAATGCAAACTCTCTTGTCCAGCATCTTTCCCCCTAATTTGCAAATGTTTCTTGAAGAAGAGAGAGGAAACTTTATACAGAGTAGGGAATTTTTTTCGGGGAAGTAGATTTTAATGCCTGGAAATCATTGGGAGAAAAGAAATCATCATTCAGAATTATGGCAAGGTACACAAATCCCTTTTTGCAAGAGTAATTTTCAAGATCGACAAATCCTCATGTTAGAATCAGCACTGAACCATCTGTTTTGCATAAATACTCTGTTGATTCATTTAAATACTGTTCATTAGTTCATCACAGTAGACCTTTCGAATTACAATGCAAAAGTGTTCTTAGTATTTCATGGAATTAGCTTCCAGAAATCCCAGTACCAATATGGAATGTCATTATAGGTAGTGAAAGGAATGGAAATTGACTTAATTTATGACCTCCAGCATAGACCATTAAGCATTTCCCCAAGGCAAGAAAGGGCTTAAATAAAGTGAGAGGTAAGACATTTGAAAAACTTAGACACAAAAAGAAATCCATGTTGACAGAACAATAGAAGAGATAATAGGAAAGGCAACAGGGAATCTGCTCTGAAGCAGATTTTGATTTTAGTCACACACAACATTTTTGGTACAGTCCATTAATTTAATACAGTATTTGTGTGGTGAAATTAGAGAGTTGTGTGTGTCAATCATCTTTTGGTCTAAGAAAATGGATCTTTATCTGTTATACTATGCAGGAAAGAGGGCCAGCTTTAACCAAACTATGCCAACCTGTTCTGTAGAGTCATAAATCACTGGACATTTGCTCTTTAAATAGACTAGGATTTGTATACAGTTTCTAACTTAAAAGTAAATAGCTCATCAGAAGGAGGAAGAGCAGACAAGATATATTATACCCTTGGGAAATACTGAACTTCTATATCCAGATTAGTTTACATCTAGTTTTTGCCATGTGAGTACATAAGCCAAGAACCTTGAGGGCAGAGGGCAGTGACAGCATGTCAAATCTCTGTGTGAGCTTTCAGTTATATCTGGCAAAGATAAAGAGGGACTTTATAAAATAAAGCCAAGTGTAATAGATGATACAAAAATCTGCTAGGAGTATAGAAGGCTCTTTTAAATTAATAGTAGCAATTGAATTAGGAGCAATTGGAATAATCAACCCTAAAAGTCCCAACTGCGGCAGGTTTGTTAACTTTCCTTCTGCCAATGGGCACAGTGATTATTAATTCAGTAGTATTTAAATGCTATGGTTTATTCTTTATAAAAGGTGCCTGGTTAACTATACTTAGAGAAGCTAAGCCCCAAACTGGAATCAAAGTGTTGTTACCAGATGAAATATGTTATATGTGAAATAAGTAAGACTGCAAAAATCTTGCTGTGAAAGATGCTTCCTATTCACCACTCTAAATGGGGGATGGTCCAATAGTTATGATTACCTGGAATAGTAGCCAATAAAAGTAAAATGATTACACTAAGATACCCCAACATTTCTAATGAGTAGACTTTTTTTATATGTAAATAAATGCTGCTGGTGGTGGTGTGGTGGAGCAGCCCCTAGAACCTCGAAGCCCCTCTGATAAGAGCCCAGAAGGCCCTACCAGAGGGATCAAGAGGCATACGTGAGAACGGGAGAGGAGGCAATACTCCATCGAAGAGGAACATGAGGATAAGGTGCTCGAATGGCTGAGGGAGGTACCTATGGCGGAAGGGACACAGGCTCTATCGAGACACCAAGAGGAAGCAGGCTGCTTGGAGAGAGAAGGAGGAGAGCCTGGGCTAAACTGCAGAGGTCCTCCTCGGGTGGTGGAAGCACATGCACACCTGGTACGGGAAGCTGCACCTCAAGACGTCTGGCCAGGCCATGGTCAAGCTCACCAACCTAGTGCAGCTTCTTGGAGGGTGAGATCTGCAACCAAGGAGCAGCCCCTCTGTCTACCCTCTCTCTCAGGCAGCCCACAAAGAGCCAGTCCTCTTCTGGCCAAGAGTCAGCTCCTGTGTCCAGGCAGGTATCTGTGGAGCATCCCAAGACAAAGACCCTCCCAACAGCTGCACTCCTCATGGCGGAGCGCGTGGAGGACCTCCTGACGCAGTGGGAGCAAGGAGAGGGCACTTCCATCAGAGACCAACCCACAGCCACCCACAGCTCCACCTCCACAGAAAGCAGGCAGAGAGGCAGACTGGAGGGGCAGAGCCACACTGTCATGCTGGAGATCAGGGACACCATCAAAAACAGCGTAGATCTCCTCTCTCAGCTTGTACACACCGACATACCATCCTCCAACCGCAAGCCCTTCCTCACCTACGTCAACCAGACCCTCATGGACTTGTCCGAATCACAGTACCAGGTGATAAATGAGAGGATCACCGGTCTTCTGCACAACCCTCCAGGCCCAGCTGAACCTGCTCCAACCCAGTCCAGGTCTGCTCCTCCACCCCAGGTGGTGTCACAGCCCTTCCAAGTCTTTACACAGGCCCTCACCTACCAAGGCTATGGCTACCAGGAGTTCCAGCAGCACAAGTAGCCCTTCCCAGTCCAGGCACAGGTTCATCGAACACCACCAATGCCACCGATGCCGATGCCACAGATGCCACCCATGCCACAGATGCCACCCATGCCACAGATGCCACCCATGCCACAGATGCCACCCACCTCACCTTGCTCAGCTGCAGACCAGACAGCCCCACTACACTCCTCCTTCCTCCACCCCACAGCCAAGTCCGGCCTCAGAACTTCTGTCATCTGTCTTGGGACTGACGCCCCATGTCATGGAGGAAGGGGCTCTCAAGATCACGGGACTGAGCCAGCTCTCTGAGAGCTTCCTCCACACACCATCCCCTGCTGTCCTCTTGGGGCCAGGCACCCCAATGGCACCTCAGACCAGCACTTCAGCAGAAACCACCTCCACAGCATCCGGACCCTTCACCCCTGAGATGATGGGCATGCCTCAGAGTGACTGAGAAGAGTGCCAGAGACTGGGCTGCTACCTATTGACATTATCTTTGCTTGGGACACTTTACTTGGGTCATTTTGCTTTTACAGTTTGTTATTAATAAAGTTTATCTTTGCTTCACACACTTGGTTTAGTTCTTTTAGTTAATAAAGTCTTGGTGGAAACTTTTAGAAATGGTTTAAGCCTTTGCATGCTTGTGGGATGGGTAAGGATAGCAGTGGGATGGGCAGGGATACCTGTGGGATGGGTAATAGCTGTGGGATGGGTAAGGATAGCAGTGGGATGGGTGAGGATACTTGTGGGATGGGAAATAACTGTGGGATAAATAAACCTCTAGTGCAAGCATAGTGGCACTGTCTGGTCCACCCTCCCAGCTGCCACACCTATGGCCCTTTATTATCAATAACAATGTAATCATTCATCAACACATTTCAACATAAACACAACTCTTTATTAAATGCCCTGTTCATTGTAGGACCACTCAACATACATGGCACAATCTCATCCGTGTGATGAGACAGGCTGAAGGAAGCATCCATTAACCATCTACCACCTTGTCCTGCCACTCCTCTGCTCCAGCTGGGGAGTTGCACCAGTGTTTCAGGAGGTTGCGCTGCTTCTTCGCCTCATGTGAGGCTCTGTTGGGGCCTTGCACATCCTCAGTGTTGATCAGGTTTAGCCCTTGCCTCCGTTCCCCAGCCTCCATGTCCCCATTGCCTTGTTCACGGTCCACAAGCCTGTTCTGCAACACTGGTTAGCAGGTGCACATGAGATTGTGCAGGATGCAGCAAGCTTCCACAATGTTCCTCACGGTCTCTGGGCAATGCTGCATGGTGGTGAGAAGTACCTGGAACCTATTGGCCAGGATGTCAAAGGCATTCTCCACCACCCACCTTGCCCTGGACAGCCTATAGCTGAAGATCCTCTCTTCACGGGTGAGGCATCTGTAGTGTAGGACTTCATGAGGTAGGTTCTGAGGGAGAAGGCGTCATCCCACACGATGAAGTAGGGCACATCTTGTGTGTCGTTGTGCAGGGGGTCTGGATCTGGGAAGCCCATGATGAGGTTGCATTCCAGCCCCTCCTTGAGGTGACTGGCGTTGTATACTTGGGCATCTGAAGATGAGCCATTGCCTGAAACATCGATGTACATGAACTTGTAGTCAGCATCGACCATGGCGAAGAGGATGATGCTGAAGAAGCCCTTATAGTTGTGATAAGTGGACCCTGACTTGGCTGGAGCTTTGCAGGCCACGTACTTCCCATCTATGGCTCCAACGGTGTGGGGGAAGTTCCACTTCTGATACCACTGCTCTGCAACTTTCTTCCATCCTTCTTCAGTGGAGGGGCACTGGAGGAGCTCCTCCAGGTATTCTTCGATGATGGCCTACACCACTTCTCTGACCACAATGCTGATGGTGTTGTGTGGCACCCTCCAGTCGTACTGCATGCTCCTGTACGTGGTTCCTGAGGCCAGGTGGCGCAGAGTCAGTGCCACCTTCAGTCCAGATTCCAGGCTGGGCCAGAAGTTGATATTTGCCTTGGTCAACCTGGGTCTCAGCCACTCCACAACTTCGTCAAACATGGCTGGCGGCATCCTCATGAAGTTCTGGAATGCACGAGAGTCTTTGTTCCTCATCTTCACCATCAGCTTGTTATACAGTCCGTACTCAGCTCGCGATCCATCTTCAGACCCAGACACATCTTGGACACCTCCTTTTCTTCCCGTAGAACAGGTGAAAGAGCCTATAGAGGGCTTCACACTGTTGTAGAATGATGGCGGCAACCAAAAGGAGTGTGTGATGATCCATGGTGGAGATGACTGGATGCTGTGGAAGAGCAACAGCCAGATGAAGGTTGAAGAGGTCTGCATCACAGGGCTGCTGGACTGAAAGTGAGATCCAGGTGATTTCTCCCCCTTTTTATAGGAAATATAGGTTTTCTGCTAGGTGTCCTTTTGCATACTCTAGACATCCTGCAGACATCCTAAATATCCAAGATACGTCCCCTATACAAACGTTCTTTCTGTTTTAATGCTTTGTATGCGAGCTTCATCCGCTTTCATCCTTTCTACGTCCGTGCTACTAACGTTGCGTGTCCGTTCCACGTCCATTTCGCTTCCTCCCTGTGTCCGTTTTCTGCTGGAGTGGATGCGAGTTGCGCAGATGTGCAGAGGATGCCTCACGGATATTGCGGACGCGTAATGGATGATGACGGACGTATAATGGATGTTCCCCGTATGTGTAGCGGATGTAGAACGGACGCGTTGGATACATTTTCTGCTCAAACAGTTTTGTGCAGCTCAAAACTTTTTGAGCGGATGAAATCTCATTAGACGGAAGCTGGACAGATAGAGAGTATGAAAAACGGACCCAGTGAGTGCAGAACGGATGCATCACATTAACCAATGGATGGCAAGTGTTTCTCTCCATTTTCCATCCTCTTTCCATCCATTGGTGCTGTGTGACAGAGGCTTAAATATGTGCATGTAAGTGTAATAATGTGATGGTGTTTAGAAATAAAATCAGCAGCATCCACATGACAAAATTAGAAGGGGAAACAGAAAATAAGGAGACAGACAGAATGCATTACCAAAGTCAAGAGAGAACAATAGGCCCTGAACCTGCTATAGTTTGTTCAAATAATCTTATTAACATGAGAGTTGTTCTACTCTAAGACAGACCTGAGATATCTTTAAAAAATGAAAGCTCGCTAGAGGGCAGCAGAAATGTACCAAAGGCTCAAATTTTTAGTTCTTTCTATTGGTTCTCCTACTGTTGTCATGCCAGATTAGTTATATCTATTTATTACCACGTCATGTGAACTAATCACTTTACCATTAGGTTTAAATAATTCATTACAATGGTACTACAAAAAGTTAGTTATGACTGTTTTCACATGACATCCTCATATTCAGGTTATCAAACTTTGGATGCTTTGGCAACCAATGGTATTTATGATGTGTGCAATGTGCTAGAGTTAAGTGACCATCTTTTGTGACTTTCTGACCAGTAAAGTCAGTGGGAAGCCAGATTCATTTAACAACTCTGTTACTACTTCACGACTACAGTGATTCACTTAACTCACTTGCAAAATGGGGCAAAATATACTTAACTTCCTTGCTTATCAATATAGATTTTGTGCTTCATTGTAGTTATAAGTCAAGTTAAAGAATCAACTCTTTAGATTTTGTGCTTCATTGTAGTTATAAGTCAAGTTTTTTCTCTTTAACTGTAAAGTTAAAGAGAAAGAACACAAAGAAGTGATAAAGAGGACACAACAACAGTACTTGAACAAGTCACAGGATAACTGGAGAAATTAACTGTCTTTCTACTGTCTGCTATTTTCATAAGCAACTGCTAATTATGCTTTAGAATTGTTTCTTATTCCTATGAGATTGTTCTTTTTCCCACTAGACGTAGATAAGACACTGCTTACATTCAGGTGTCATGTTTCATTTGCTTGTACTTGCTCAGGTAACAAGTGATTATACATCAAAAGTGAACCTAAGTCAGATATCTCCTATGAATCATGTGAGATGACACACATCATGAAATAAACTTATTACAGCAGGGAAATCTCAATATAATTCTGAACCCAGTATGAGCCATTTTGTTTCTCTCAGTCACTGAACCTTGAAAATACTGAACAGAATTTGAAGAATTTTATACATTTGAGCACAAACAAAATGTGTGCTATTTTACAAAGTCTTCCTCATAGACAGAAATTATTCTTTGTACCCTGTTTTTATTTTTAAACATTGTATTGAATAGGGTTTGGGATTCAAACTTGTTTTGCAAAACAGCGAACAAACCATACATAATAAGATGATCCAAGAGGTTTCGGAAGTAAAAAAAAATGCTTTAGGGTATTAACTTCAATGAATCTTCAGAAAGGATTTCTTCTCACCCTTATTTTCAAGACATTCCTTAAAATTGGTCTTAGATGACCATTTTGATATCAATGTTCTGCATGAAAATTACAAGTAAGGCAGACTTGAGAATGGAATATTTGCAATTCTACATTTCCATTTTAAAAGTATCCCTTTTCTATTCCTTCTTTTTTGCAACATGATGGAAATTGTGAAGAATAATTAATTGACATATGTGAATGAGGAAGCTTACGAACAACAAATTCAATTACTAATATGTGAATACAATATAATACAATACTCTAGCAAGATATGTAGTCTGGCAAGTCATGTAGATTCCCCCCCCCCCCATATATATATATGTAAATTTAATTCATTTGCTAAAGAAAATGTGTCCACTTCCATCTTTTCAATAGACAGTTCAGTGCATTTTATTTTAAATTCTCAGGCGAAATTAAGATGCAACAAGTATGTATGATAGTTCTGTGTAGCAATTTAGTCCAAAGTTGCCATCACCATTGGTAAAATAGTCTTTGCTTCAACAAAGGTACCTGAGTTAGTTGCAGTTGCGCCAAAACAACCACTTTATGATACAATATACATATGTGTGTGTGTATCCAGGTCTTGGCATATTCATGTCTTTTCCTGTGTAAGATTGAAAGTATCTTGGCGAAGTTTTGAAGACAGATAATTGGCAGTCTGGTGGAGTCATCTTTTCTATTCATGATTTCACGTCTTTTTTCAATCTCTATGGGTTTTCTGATAATTCTGTAGCTGGGGTTTTCTATAGTGGTTAGGGTTTTGGTGCCATTGAAGTCGATGCTATAACCTCACAATTATCTGGAAGCCTGTACTCACAAACAAAAATATCTCCACACCACAAGCCAAGCAAGCACCTGGACACAAACAGACCACCCGATATCTACAGCCCAAACACACACCAACCAGCCACCCAGATAAAATTTAACTTCCTAATAAACAATAGCCATCCATTCACCTGAAGCCAAGCTGTGCTAAAAGCCTCCAATACACAAAACACAATGTTGCCAGCCAATCAAGACAAAAAAAATGCAACAGACCAGATAAAAGATATTAGAAACACCAATCAAGCAGAACACAGCAAACTCCAAGACCAATAAACATAGACCAAGACTCCCAACCAATCAGGATGAAGAAAAAAACTTTCTAACAAAGCACAAGGCTAGCACCAAATTTAAAACAGAAATGGCGGGCAAAGCCTGACAAACAGATGAACACAATACACAAGCCTGATGATGGCAGATGAGATTCTGCCAAAACGTCTCTACAACTTTAAAAGCGCAACTATAATGACGAAGGAAAATATTCAAACAAAGCTAAATACCATACATATAAATACCTGCGAAAACTTAAAACACACACACACACACACACACACACACACACATATATATATATATTTCTTTTTTAAGTTTTCACAGGTACTTACATGAATGCAGTTCAGCTTCCTTCAGGTATTATCCCACGTCATCGTGGTGCTTTTAAAGTTGTAGCAATGTTTCTGCAGAACCTCATCTGCCATCATCAGGCTTCTGATGATACGAACTCAATACAGAAGCCTGATGATGGCAGATCTGATTTTGCTGAAATGTTGCTACAACTTTAAAAGCACCACAATGA
>BLBF01000017.1:7202942-7224107 GCA_015471245.1 Laticauda colubrina | reverse complement strand
TATACATACATATATATATATATATATATATATATATATATATGTGTATTTATTGGCTGCTTGTATGGTGGAATTTTTTTGTGCTCCACTTGAGTTGGATTTGGGGAAAGTAGGAATCCTGATATCAATATTTGATTTTTTTTAATTTGTTTTAACCATTTTACATTTGCATGTCAATATTTTTGCCTCTAAAATTTGAGTTGAGGGTTGGCACTAATTTAGTATGTTGGATAATGATATCAATTTTGTAGCAACTTACAACAGTGTACAGTTCTTACAGATTCTTTGTCAAGTAATCTCTGGTTAATTTTCTGTATATTCCTAATTATTTTCGTGCATTTAGAAGCTCAGCATCTAAAAGAAGAGCAAGGAAGTAGAAGCTTTCATTTTGTACATACACCTTGTTTCTTAATTAAATTGCCCTTCTACCATTTGTTCAACAGAGGTAAATTTTGGCTGCCTTGTGGTTTTGGGCATTGTGAGGTTATTTTGGCAGTTTTTCAGAATGTCATCTGTAAGAAAATTAACAAGCATCCTTTTTTAAATTTTATTTTTAAATATATATCAATATCATTATTTGAACAGTGAAGTATCAGGATATCATTTATTTAAGCACAAATGATAATAGGAATATTAATAATACTTGTACACATTAGTTATATTTGTGTTGTTATAGCATTATTATACATATTTATATTAAGTGTGTTACTTCAGTATTTTATGTGCTATTCTAACAACAATCACAATATTGTTTAAATGTACATAATAATACCATCTTTCAACATCTAATCTTTACATTTTGCTGTTATTTTGGTATGTTATACAAAATATTATTATAATATTCCCCCTTAATCTTATTTCTACCTCTAAATATTAATATTTGTTACATTAATCATACTTATGTAATTATGGTGTTATTATACATATTTGTATTAGAATATGTTCCTTCACTATTTAGTTGTTCAGTGTTTAGGTGTGACATTCTATTATTTAGACATTCATAATAATACCATCTTTCAACATCTAATCTTTACATCTAGTTATTACTTTTAGTATATCATAATATTCCCCCTTAAACTTATTTCTCCCTCTTTTCTAGCTTTCAAAAAAAAATCTTATATTAAACAACATTCCCTTTCTAAACTTCATCTCTTGTTTGCATTAGTATTTCAATTTTTATTCGTTTTTTGGCTTGCCTCACAAACTCCTCCCTTCGGTCTTTGTCTCTGTCTACATTTTCCTATTGAACCCAAATATTTCTTCCATCTCTACTAACTTTTGCTGTCATCATTCCAGGGGAGTCTGCCCAAGCCCCTATCTTCTCTTTCAAAATGTCTTTCTTTTTGTCTAATCCCATTTTTTGATCTCTTAATATATATTGTCCCAATTTGGTTCGTAAGTCTTTACTGACTTCTCCTTGTCTCCTTATTCTTCTTGTTGTTTTATCTGATTTGTTTTTTCTTCTGCTCTTTCTATTATTTCCTCTGTTTCCTGAATTTAATGAACTTTACTCTGATTTCCCTGGAATGTTCTGCATTAAGTCTTTAACCTCCCTCTGATTCTTGTCAATGTATCATAAATACTTTGAAGCATCAACACCATTTCTTTTTGAAATCCAGTCATCTCCCCCGGTGCAACTTTTTGTCTTTTAATAGGTCCAAATATTGCTCAGTAGCCTGTCAGTAGTTTGCCACTGCCCCACTGCCCCAGAGTCTCAATTGTTTATTACTCTGGGAGCCAGCTTAAAAACCATTTGCTCAGTCCTGGTATTGCTCCTCAGGTGGATGCAATGGTTATAATTCTTTGTATCATACCATAAGTTAGTTAGTTCCATTTAAATGATCCAGGAAGGTTTCCAAATGTCTCTTTAAGCCCCTGTCAAACTGCACCAATGGATGCAAAGGGGATGTAAAACATTAAAAAATGCTTGCCATCCATTGGAAAACGGGATGCATCCGTTGTGTACTCACTGCATACGTTTTTCATACGCTCTATCCGTCCAGCATCCATCTACTGAGATTTCATCTGCTCAAAATTTTTTGAGCTGCACAAAACTTTTTCAGCAGATGAAGTATCCAACGCGTCCGTTCTACATCCGCTACACATATGGGGAACATCCGTTATACGTCCGTCATCATCCGTTATGCATCCACTATATCCGCTAGGCATCCACTGCGCATCCGTGTAACTCAAATCCGCTCCAGTGGAAAACAGACACAGGGAGGAAGTGAAACGGACGTGGGACGGACACACAGCATTAGTAGCACGGACGTAGAAAGGATGAAAGCGGATGCAGCTCAGATATAAAGCATTGAAATGGAAAAAACGTTCGTATAGGGGATGTATCTCGGCTATTTAGGATGTCTGGAGGATGCCTAGAGTATGCGGAAGGACACCAAACGGAAAAGTGACATTTCCCATAAAAAGGGGGAGGAAATCACCTGGATCTCACTTTCAGTCCAGCAGCCCTGGTGTGCAGACCTCTTCAGCCTTGCTCTTGCTCTTCCACAGCATCCATTCTTCTCCACCATGGATCATCACATGCTCCTTTTGGCAGCCGCCATCATTCAATACCAGAAACAAGCCCTCTTCAGGCTCTTTCACCTTTTCTATGGGAAGAAAAGGAGGTGGTCAAGAAGTATCTGGGTCCGAAGATGGATCGTGAGAAGAGCTGAGAACAGACTGTATAACAAGCTGATGGTGGATCTGAGGAACGAAGACTCTCATGCATTCCAGAACTTCATGAGGATGCCATCAGCCATGTTTGATGAAATTGTGGAACATCTGAGACCCAGGTTGACCAAGCAGAGCACAAACTTCCGGCCCAGCCTGGAACCTGGGCTCAAGGTGGCACTGACTCTGCGCCACCTGGTCTCCGGGACCACATACAGAAACATGCAGTACGCCTGGAGGGTGCCACCCAACACCATCAGCATTGTGGTCAGAGAAGTGGTGCAGGCCATCATCGAAGAATACCTGGAGGAGCTCCTCCAGTGTCCCTCCACTGAAGAAGGCTGGAGGAAACTTGCAGAGCAGTGGTATCAGAGGTGGAACTTTCCCCACACTGTTGGAGCCATAGATGGGAAGCACGTGGCCTGCAAAGCTCCAGCCAAGTCAGGGTCCACTTATCACAACTACAAGGGCTTCTTCAGCATCATCCTCTTCGCCATGGTCGATGCTGACTACAAGTTAATGTACATCGATGCTTCAGGCAACGCGTCAGCTTCAGATGCCCAGATATACAACGCCAGTGACCTCAAGAAGGGGCTGGAATGCAACCTCATCATGGGTTTCCCAGATCCAGACCCCCTGCACAACGACACACAAGATGTGCCCTACTCCCTCAGAACCTTCTCCCTCAGAACCTACCTCATGAAGCCCTACACTTCCAGATGTCTCACCTGTGAAGAGAGGATCTTCAACTACAGGCTTTCCAGGGCAAGGCGGGTGGTGGAGAATGCCTTTCTCATCCTGGCCAACAGATTCCAGGTACTTCTCACCACAATACAGCATCATCCACAAACCGTGAGGAGCATCGTGGAAGCTTGCTGCATCCTGCACAATCTCATGCCCACCCGCTACCCAGTGTTGCAGAACAGGTTTGTGAACCACCAACAAGGCAATGGGGACATGGAGCCTGGGGAATGGAGGCAAGGGTGAAACCTGATCGACACTGTGGATGTACCAGGCCCCAACAGAGCTTCACGTGAAGGGAAGAAGCAGCGTAACCTCCTGAAACACTGGTGCAACTCCCCAGCTGGAACAGTGGAGTGGCAAGAAAGGATGGTAAATGCTTAATGGATGCTTCCTTGAGACTGTCTCATCACACTGGTGAGATTGTGCCATGTATGTTGAGTGGCCTTACAATGAATAGGGCATTAATAAAGAGTATTGTTTATGTTGAAATGTGTGGATCAATGATTAAATTGTTATTGATAATAAAGGGCCATAGGTGTGGCAGCTGGGAGGGTGGACCATACAGTCCCACTATGCTTGCAATGGAGGCTTATCTATCCCACAGCTATTACCCATCCCACAACTATTACCCATCCCACAGGTATCCCTGCCCATCCCACAGCTGTTACCTATCCCACAGGTATCCCTGCCCATCCCATAAGCATGCAAAGGCTTAACAAATTTCTAAAAGTTTCCACCAAGACTTTATTAAGTAAAAGAAATAATCCAAGTGGGTGAAGCAAAGAAAACCTTTATTAATAATAGTAAAGTGTAGGACTTTATTTAAAAAGCAAAAGGAACCAAGAAAAATGTCCCAAGCAATGATAAAGTCAACCGGTAACAATTCAGTCTCTGGCAATGTTCTCAGTCACTCTGAGGCATGTCCATGGTCTCAGGTGTAAAGGGGACAGGGACTGTGGAGGTGGCAGTGGCTGGAGTGCTGGTCTGAGGCGCCATTGGGGTGCCTGGCCCTGAGAGGACAACAGGAGATGGTGTGTGCAGGAAGCTCTCAGAAAGCTGTCTCAGCCCAGTGAGGTTGAGAGGCCCTTCATCCAGGACCTGGGATGTCAGGCACAGGACCGATGACAGATGTTCTGAGGCCGGGCTTGGCTGTGGGGTGGAGGAAGGAGGAGTGTAGTGTGGATGTCTGGTGAGCAGCTGGGCGAGGTGAGGCATCTGTGGCCTGCAAGTAAACATCTGTGGCATCGGTGGCATCTGTGGTGTCTGTGGCATCGTTTGCATCTGTGGCATCAGTGGCATCGGTGACATCGGTGGTATCAGTGGCATCTGTGGCGTTGGTGGCATCTGTGGCGTCGGTGGCAACGGTGGTATCGGTGGCAGCGGTGGCACCTGTGGCATGCAAGGAACCTGTGCCTGGATTGGGAAGGGCTGCCTGTGCTGCTGGAACTTCTGGTAGCCATAGCCTTGGTAGGAGAGGGGCTTTTGAAAGCCTTGGAAGGGCTGTGACATTGCCTGGGGTGGAGGAGCAGACCTGGAGTGGGTGGGAGCAGGTTCAGCTGGGCTTGGAGGGAGCAGCGCCGTGATCTGCTCCTTCATCACCTAGTATTGGGGCTCAGGCATGTCCATGAGGGTCTGGGTCACGTAGGGGAAGAAGGGCTTGCGGTTTGAGGAAGGAATCTCGAAGTGTACCAGCTGAGAGAGGAGATCTGCGTGTTCTTGATGGTGTCCCTGATCTCCATAGGACAGTGTGGCTCTGTCCCTCCAGTCTGCCTCTCTGCCTGCTTCCTGTGGTGGTGGAACTGAGGGTGGGTGTGGGTTGGTCCCTGGTGGTCGCTGCTTCTTCTTGCTCCATGTGTGTGAGAGAATCCTCCACGTCCTCTGGCACAGGTGTGCAGCTGTCGGGGGTGTCTCTGTCACGGGGCGCTCTGTGGACACCTGCCCAGACACAGTCACTATCTCCTGGCCAGAAGAGGACTGGCTGTCTGTGGGCTGTCTGAGAGTGAGGGTAGACAGAGGGCCTTCTCCTTGGTGGCGGACCTCACCCTCCAGGAAGCTACACTTTGCCATGACATAGATCTCCCGGTCTGTGAGCTTGACCACAGCCTGGCCACTTCTTTAGGTGCAGCTTCCCGTACCAGGTGTGCATATGCTTCCACCACCCGAGGGGGACATCTGAAGTGTAGCCCAGGCTCTCCGCCTTCTGTCTCCAAGCCACCTGCTTTTGCTTGGTGTCTCAATAGAGCCTGTGGCCCTTCCTCCACATATACTCGTTCTCCCTCAGCCATTCCAGCACCTCCTTCTCATGCTCCTCTGCGATGGAGTACTGCTTCCTCTCTCCCTTCTCCTTCTCCTTGCCTTGCCTCTTCCTCCCTCTGGCAGGGCCTTCAGCATCAGGGCTTTCAGGGCTTTGGGGTGGTCCACCACAGCAGCAGCAGGAGAAGCAGCAGGAGAAGCAGCACCAGCACCAGCAGCAGGAGAAGCAGCACCAGCACCAGCAGCAGGAGAAGCAGCACCACCACCACCAGCAGGAGCAGCACCACCACCAGCAGTAGCAGGAGCAGCAGCAGCAGCAGCAGCAGCAGCAGCAGCAGCATAAGAAGCAGCAGCAGCAGCAGCAGAAGGAGAAGCAGCAGCAGCACCAGCAGAGTCAGCACCAGGGGGTGGGATGGTGGATCTATCCCTCTTGCCAGGGCTGGCAGAAGATGGCACAGGCTTCCTCTTCTTCCCCATGGTCTGTGATGAAGATGTCTGTGATGAAGATGTCTCTGATGAAGATGTCTCTGATGAAGATGTGTCTGGCAGCAGGTCTTTCCTCGGAATGGTGACCTGCTTGCGAGTTGCCTCCTTTTATATCCGTGGGGCTGATGCAATTCATCTTCCCCGCATGCGCAGTGATCCGCTAGGCATCCACTACGCATCCGCTCTGCATCCACTACACATCCACGTCATCCGCTCTGCATCTGCTCTGCATACGCTATGCATCCACTCTGCATCTGCTTCATCCGCTCTGCATCCGCTTTTTCCGCTACGCGTCCGCTTTGCTCTGCTCCCCCGGAAGCCCTGCGGATGTGCCATCTGCTTCCATTCGCTTTCATCTGCTAGGCTTCCATTGAGCATCCATTTTACATCCACGATATGTCATCCCCCCGTCCGTTGTTGTCCGCTCTGTTTATGTAAATTTGGGGCACTTTTGAGAGCAGATAACAACGGATGGAAAATTTGTGTCCTTTTTACATACGTTTTGCATCCATCGGGCGATGTGACCTGGCCTTTAAGTCCATTCTGTAAGTTCAGTCATTAGATCCTAGTTTTTAAAAAACACCTGCTTCAAATGACCTTCGTAATCTCACAATTAAACCTCCAATAGTCATAAAGTAAAAATATTGCACAGTAAATAATACAGGAGACGTCCAGGTGCTATTTATTTCCACTTCTGTATTCTGGCCTTGTCAGCACTTTCCAAGGTTGTAGTAGTTTATTATATATTCCATTCACTAGTAGATGGCACCTTCAGCTAAGATTTCAATATTGCATAAAATCTGACCAATCTTTATTTCCGTTTTTTACAAATAGTATTCAAAAAAGTGTATGCCAGCATTTAAAAATGCCTAACCAAAATATTGCCAATAAAATTTAAAAATCCAATTTTTCTATATTTTAAGGATTTTGCCTTCTTCCTTTTGTTCCTTTTTTGTGGGGGTCTGTAGTTTTTGTCTCTGTAATTAATCACTACTTTGATAAACATTTCAAAGAGTCATTTTTCCAGGGTTTACTTTGATTGGGGTAGTAAGTAAAAAAAGAATTACCACATGCAGTTCGAATCATTATTCTTCTACACCACTCCAGCACATTTTTGTCTCTTCAGCTGTCCCAGCTTCCTGGCAACCATAATGGTTGCCTCTCCTCATCATTGTTGTATTAGGGAGGAATCCCTGGGTCCAGCTGGAGAATTTCCACTCTTTGTGACCTACAGGGTGCCCCTCCTTTATTTGTCACCCCGACAAGGTGACTTTGGCCCCCTGGGGGCCTTCCAATGAGGAGGATTTAACACGGGTTTACGGAGGTCCACTCCTTGCATCCAATCCTGCCATGATGTGAAACCAGAAGTCCTGGCATCCCTGAAGAGAGCTTATTCCCAATCATTCTTCCCCTACTCTGTACAACAGCTGAAGTGTGAGGCATTTAAGGCATCAATGAAGCTCACCAAGTTGTATCTCCACATTTTTTTAAAAAATATATTCCATCAATTTCTTTGAGATATGATAATAAGCATGTAAGTAATTCTTTACCACTAGTCTAAGCTTGAGTTGTGGTGGAACACAACCTCATCATGAGTTTTCCAGATCCAGAACCCCTACCCAATGATGTCGCCTTCTCCCTCAGAACCTACCACATGAAGCCCTACAGTTCCAGAAACCTCACTCGTGAAGAGAGGATCTTCAACTACAGGCTGTCCAGAGCAAGACGGGTGGTAGAGAACGCCTTTGGCATCCTGGCCAACAGGTTCCAGGTACTTCTCACCACCATGCAGCATCACCCAGGGACTGTGAGGAGCATCATGGAAGCTTGCTGCATCCTGCACAATCTCATGCGCACCCGCTACCCAGTGTTGCAGAACAGGCTTGTGGATCATCAACAAGGGAATGGGGACATGGAGCCTGGTGAATGTAGGCAAGGACGAAACCTGATAGACACTGTGGATGTGCCAGGCCCCAACAGAGCTTCACATAAAGGGAAGAAGCAGTGCAACCTCCTGAAACACTGGTGAAACTCCCCAGCTGGAGCAGTGGAGTGGCAAGACAGGATGGTAAATGCTTAATGGATGCTTCCTTGAGCCTGTCTCATCACACTGATGAGATTGTGCCATGTATGTTGAGTCGCCCTACAATGAATAGGGCATTAATAAAGAGCTTTGTTTATTTTGAAATGTGTTGATCAATGAATAAATTGTTATTGATAAAAAAGGGCCATATGTGTGGCAGCTGGGAGGGTGGACCATACAGTCCCACTATGCTTGCACTGGAGGTTTATTTATCCCACAGCTATCCTTACCCATCCCACAACTATCCTTACCCACAAGCATGGAAAGGCTTAACCATTTTTTCAAAGTTTTCACCAACACTTCATTAAGTAAATAAAATGAACGAAGTGTGTGAAGCAAAGATAACCTTTATTAATAATTGTCTTAAGTAAACTGTATGACTTTATTAAAAAAGGAAAATGAACCAAGTAAAGTGTCTTTAAGCAAAGATAAAGTGAACAGGTAACAACTAAGTCTCTGGCACTATTCTCAGTCACTCTGAGGCATGTCCATGGTCTCAGCTGTCAAGCGGCCAGGGACTGTGGAGGTGGCTGTGGCTGGAGTGCTGGTCTGAGGCGCCATTGTGGTGCTTGGCCCCGAGAGTACAACAGGGGATGGTGTGTTCAGGAAGCTTTCAGACAGCTGATTCAGTCCCATGAGGTTGAGAGGCCCTTCATCAAGGACCTGGGATGTCAGGCCCAAGACTGAAAACAGATTGTCTTTTGAGGGGCTTGGCTGTGGGGTGGAGGAAGGAGGAGTGTAGTAGGGCTGTCTGGTCTGCAGCTGGGTGAGGTGAGGCATCTGTGGCATGCGAGGAACCTGGGCCTGGACTGGGAAGGGCTGCCTCTGCTCTGGGAAGTCCTGGTACTCATAGCCTTGGTCGGTGAGGAGCTGTTGAAAGCCGTGGAAGGGCTGTGACACCACCTGGGGTGGAGGATCAGACCTGGACTGGGTAGGAGCAGGTTCAGCTGGGCCTGGAGGGTTGTGCAGAAGTGCTGTGATCTTCTGCTTCATCACCTGGTACTGGGCCTCGGGCAGGTCCATGAGGGTCTGGCTCATGTACGTGATGAAGGGCTTGTGGTTCAATGATGGTATGTCGGTGTGTACAAGCTGAGAGAGAAGATCTGTGCTGGTTTTGATTGTGTCCCTGATCTCCAAAAGGACAGTTTGGCTCTGGCCCTCCAGTCTGCCTCTGCCTCTCTGCCTGCTTTCTGTGGAGGTGGAGCTGGGGATGGGGGTGCGTTGGTCTCTGGTGGCTGCCGCTTCTTCCTCCATTTGTGACAGGGGATCCTCCACGTCCTCTGGCATGAGGAGTGCAGCTGTCGGGGGGGTCTCTGCCATGGGGCCCTCTGAAGACACCTGCCTGGACACGGTAGCTATCTCCTGGCTGGAAGAGGAGTGGCTCTATGTGGGCTGTCTGAGGGAGAGGGTTGACAGAGGGGCTGCTCCTCTGTGGTGGATCTCACCCTCCAGGAAGCTGCACCTGGCCATGACATAGGTTTCCCGGTCAGTGAGCTTGACAGCGGCCTGCCCGGATTTCTTCAGGTGCAGCTTGCCATACCAGGCGTGCATGTGCTTCCACCATCCAAGGAGGACATCTGAAGTGTAGCCCAGGCTCTCTGCCTTCTCTCTCCAAGCTGCCTGCTTTCTCTTGGTGTCGCAATAGAGTCTGTGGCCCTTTCTCCACAGGTACTCGTTCTCCCTCAATTATTCCAGCACCTCCTCCTCATGCTGTTCGGAAAGTGTGTACTGTTTCCTCTCTCCCTTCTCCTTCCCTTGCCTCTTCCTCCCTCTGGCAGGGGCTTGAGCAGCAGGGCCTTGAGGGGCTTGAGCAGCAGGGCTTTGAGGGCCTTGGGGCTGGTCCACCACAGCAGCAGGACCACCAGCAGCAGGAGAAGCAGCAGCAGGAGAAGCACCAGCAGCACCAGCAGCACCAGCAGGAGAAGCACCACCAGCAGCAACACCAACAGCAGCAGCAGCAGCACCACCACCACCAGCACCAGCAGAACCAGCAGCAGCAGCACCACCACCACCAGCAGAAGCACCAGCAGCTTCAGAGTCAGTGCTCTGGGAGTCAGTGCTCAGTGTGGTGGGATGGTGGTTCTCTCCTTCTTGCCAGGGCTGGCAGGAGTAGGCACATGCTTTCTCTTCTTCCCTGACTGACGAACCATGGTGTTATCCGAAGATGTATGTGGCAGCAACTTTTTCCTCTGAATGCTGACTGCTTGCGAGCTGCATCCTTTTATATCCATGGAGCTGACACAATTCATCCTCCCCGCATGCTCAGTGAACGCTTTGCATCCGCTATGGATCTACTATGCATCTGCTATGCATCCTATAGGCATCCGTGGTGCATCTGTGTCATCTGCTACGCATCCATTCCTTCCACTATGCATCCACTTCGCAATTCTCCCCCGGAAGCCCTTCGGATGTGTCATCCACTTCCATCTGCTTCCATCTGCTAGGCTTCCTACGAACATCTATTTAACATCCCCGCTACATACTACCCCTGTCCGTTCCTTTCCGTTCTTTTCCATTCTGTTTATGCATATTTGGGGCACTTTTGGGAACGGATAACAATGGATGGAGCCACCCCCGAAAATTTGTTCGTCCGCTGTGTCCTTTTTGCATACATTTTGCATCCGTCGGCCAGTGGGACCTAGCCTTAAGCAATTTGTGGTTAAGTGACCCAGGCCTGGTTTTATTAACTTTTTGCTGCACTAAATCACTTTTTTTAATATCCTTGTAACTTCTAATAGTCACTAAACAAATAGTTGTAAGTGGAGAACTATGCCTGTCTGTTTACCTGTCTATCATCATCATCATCATCATCATCATCATCATCATCATCATCATCATCATCATCATTAACATTAACATTTTACATATGCAGTCTTCCAGTGGTGGGATTCAAATTTTTTTTACTACCAATTCTGTGAGCGTGGCTTGGTGGGTGTGCCAGGGGAAGGATACTGTAAAATCTCCAGTCAGAGGTGGTATATGTTGGTTCTCCAAATTATTCAAAAATTCTGCTACTGGTTCTCCAGTACTGGTCAGAACCTGCTGAATACCACCTCTGTAATCCTCACTTCCTTCTGTGATGATTCTTAAGGCTCTTGTCTGCCTGCTTGCTTGTGAATGCATCTCATATAGTTGATCTATTTACAAATCTTAATAACAAGAGTAAGATAGATAAGAATGTCATTTATTCAGCAATGAAGCTATCCCATTCCCTCTAAAAACACCAAATATAAAAATTGCCTTTTAGATCAATTGAAACTATCAAATCCAGTTTATTTTCTTCCTAATATCTAAAGCAGCAAGATGCCCCTTAGGCAGAGTACAACTGTCGGAGTATCATTCATGTCTACAATAGATTTTTAGATCTGATATTATTATATTGAAAAGATACTTGCCCAGAGAGGTATCAGTTCAACTATCATACCTGATTTCTAAAACATATTTCTTTTAATAGCAAAAAACTTAAAATCAGATTCTGGCTCAACAAATTCAAATTCTATTAGTTTGACAATGAATTAATAGTCACCATTAGTATAAAAAAAGCATTATGCAAATCATAGACATTTTCAGAATGGCAATCATTTCTCAGAATGACAAAACCAGCATAGTCCTGTCAAAACACAAGCTCTGTCTCTTCTCATTGCTATATATAATGTTGTAACATAATTATGTAAAAAAGAGCTGGCACTTCTTTTCAATAGCATCACACTGCTTTTGCTGCGTTCAACGCAGTTTTCACTCCGGTCCGCACCTCTGGTGGGAGCTTGAACCACTCTCATTGGTTGATGCCGTTTGACAGCCAGCTATAAAAGGAGCTGTCAAACGGCATCAGCTGTTGCCGCCAGCTGACTGCCTGTTAGCTCGGCAGCCACGGCAACCCTTTATTCTCGCAATAAAGTTTCTTGACTGTTAGCTCCGTGTTCGCCTCAGTAATTACTGCCACACTACAACACTGGCGACGAAGGTGGGATACGAATAAGAGGTGGCTGGACAAGAACAGCTGAGCTCAGTCACTTTCAAAAAGAGCTGAAGCCACTATAAACTGACTGTCACTGCCGCAGACACTATTTCGTGAGCACGAAATTCAACTTCCCCGCTGAGGAGACAGACATTGCCGATACGAGATGACTTCAAACACTGCATTCCCACCTTTCAGACCATTGGCTGAGACCTGGGAGTCCTATAGGAACCGTTTTGACTGATTCCTGGACGCTATAGACCTCACTGAAGCTTCAACCCAATAGGAAAAAGTCCTATTTCTTAAGTTTTTGCGGAGCTGCAGCATTTGACACTGCCACAGCATTGGTAGCTCCGCGTCCTGTCAGGGAAATTCCTTGGGGGGAGTTACAAGAGATCCTGTCCAATCATTATTCCCCCAAACCATCTCAAATTGCAAGAAGGCATGCCTTCAGGTGACGAATTCAGGCTGAGGGACAGACTATCAGTGAATATATGGCTGCCCTGAGGTCAGCTGCCTTACATTGAGGATTTAGAGGCTATCTAGAGGACATGCTTTTAGACCAAATAGTCTGTGGAGTTAGGGACTTAAGGCTGCAAGGGGCACTGTTAGCCAAAAGGGACCTAATCCTAGCAGTAGCCATCGAAGAATTCCAGGCTGCTGAGCTATCTGCACTGTCTGCAGCAGAAATCCAGGGAAACCCCATCAGACAGAGGAGCTCAGCAGTCCATTTTGACGAGGTTTCTCAAGAGGAGGGCTCTAAGGAATCAAATGATGTAAATCGCCTCAGACAACAGAAACCCCTTCTAGAGGAATCGAGGCCAAAACCCAACTCCCCCCCCCCCCCCCGGCAGCAGCCCATCTGCCTGGGCTGTGGAGGAAACCACCTCAGGGCATCCTGCAAGTTCAGGAATGCCATCTGCTTGAATTACCAAAGGAAGGGTCACTTAGTCAGGGTCTGCCAAGCTGGGAAAACTTTTAAGCAGAGGCCTCAGACATCCCCCATCTTTCAAAGGCAAGTTGAAGCCTGCTATACCTGTAACCACTCCAATCAGACAAACAAAGGCTCGAACAAAATCAGTATTTTTGTTTCCCTAGAAGGTAAACCCTGCAAGATGGAAGTTCACACAGGCTCTGCTCTATCCATCATTTCCTAAGAGACCCTAAAGAGGCTACTTCCAAGACTATCAAAGAAGAAGCTCCTTGACTGCCACCTGACTCTGCGTGATTACCAAGGCAGAACCATTCCAGTCCTCGGAAAAGGCAAATTTTTTATTCAGTTCAAAAACTTTAAAGGTCACTTGCCTCTAGTTGTAGTGGATGGTGCCCTCCCTAGCCTGTTAGGTTTAAGCCCATGTCACACTGAACCAACAGATGCAAAGAGGATGTAAAACAGACAAAAATATTGCCATCCGTTCGAAAACGCGATGTACTCACTGCCTCCGTTTTGCTTTCTCTCTATCCGTCCAGCATCTGTTTATTGATGTTTCATCCGCTCTGAAAGTTTTGGGCTGCCTAAAACTTTTGCGCAGAAAATGTATCCAGTTCATCCGTTCTGCATCCGCCACGCATCCACTACGCATCCGTTACGCATCCGCTATATCCGCTAGGCATTCGCTGCGCATCCGCGCAACTCGCATCCGCCCGGACGCAGGGAGGAAGTGGAACGGACACAGAACAGATGCAGAACGGATGCCTAGCGGATGCAGAACAGAAACAAAGCATTTAAAATGGAAAAAACATTCGCAGAGGGGACCTATCTCGGATATTAAGGATGTCTAGAGGATGCCTAGAGGATGCCTAGCGGAAAACCTATACTGCCTATAAAAAGGGGGAGCAATTCTCCTGCATCTCACTTTCAGAACAGCAGCCCAGCAGTGCAGACCTCTGCAGCCTTCATCTGACTCTTCCTCTTCCACAGCATCCAGTCATGTCCACCGTGGATCGTAACACAGTCCTTTTGGCATCCACCATCCTTCTGCAACAGTGCAAAGCCATCTACAGGCTCTGTGAACTCTACTATGGAAAGAAAAAGGGGCAGCCAAGAAGCGTCTGGGTACGAAGATGGTTCACCAGAAGAGAAGAGGACAGACTGTACAACAAGCTGATGGTGGAGCTCAGGAGCGAAGACACTCGGGCGTTCCAGAACTTCATGAGGATGCCTCCATCCATGTTTGACAAAGTTGTGCAGCGGCTGAGACCCAGGTTGACCAAGGCAAACACCAACTTCTGGCCCAGCCTGGAACCTGGGCTCAAGGTGGCACTCACTCTACACCACCTGGCCTCAGGGACCACCTACAGGAGCACGCAGTACGGATGGAGGGTGCCATCCAACACCATCAGCATTGTGGTCAGAGAAGTGGTGCAGGCCATAATCGAAGAATACAAGGAGGAGCTCCTCCAGTACCCCTCCACTGAAGAAGGATGGAAGAAAGTTGCAGAGCAGTGATATCAGAAGTGGAACTTACCACACACCGTTGGAACCATAGATGGCAAGCATGTGGCCTGCAAAGCTCCAGCCAAGTTGGGGTCCACTTATTTCAACTCCAAGGCCTTCTTCAGCATCATCCTCTTCACCATGGTCGATGCTGACTACAAGTTCATGTACATCGATGCTTCAGGCAACGGCTCATCTTCAGATGCCCAGGTATACAATGCCAGTGACCTCAAGGAGGACCTGGAATGCAACCTCATCATGGGCTTCCCAGATCCAGAACCCCTGCCCAACGACACACAAGATGTGCCCTACTTCATTGTGGGGGATGACGTCTTCTCCCTCACAACCTACCTCATGAAGCCCTACACCTCCAGACTCCTCACCCGTGAAGAGAAGATCTACAACTACAGGCTGTCCAGGGCAAGGCGGGTGGTGGAGAACGCCTTTGGCATCCTGGCCAACAGGTTCCAGGTACTTCTCACCACCATGCAGCATTGCCCAGAGACTGTGAGGAGGATCATGGAAGCTTGCTGCATCCTGCACAATCTCATGCGCACCTGCTACCCAGTCTTGCAGAACAGGCTCGTGGACCTCCAGCAAGGCAATGGGAACATGGAGCCTGGGGAATGGAGGCAAGAGAGAAATCTGATAGACACTGAGAATGTGCAAGGCCCTAACAGAGCCTCACATGAAGCGAAGAAGCAGCGCAACCTCCTGAGACAATGGTGCAACTCCCCAGCTGGAGCAGTGGAGTGGCAAGACAGGATGGTAGATGCTTAATGGATGCTTCCTTCAGCCTGTCTCATCACACGGATGAGATTGGGCTATGTATGTTTGGTTGGCCTACAATGAACAGGGCGTTTAATAAAGAGTTGTGTTTATGTTGACATGTGTGGATAATTATTACATTATTATTGATAATTAAGGGCCGTAGGTGTGGCACCTGGGAGGGTGGACCATACAGTCCCACTATGCTTGCACTGGAGGTTTATCTATCCCACAGCTATTACCCAATTCCACAGGTATCCCTACCCATCCCACAGCTATCTCAACCCATCCCACAGCTATGCTTACCCATCCCAAAAGCATGCAAAGGCTTAAACCATTTCTAAAAGTTTCCAGGAAGACTTTATTAAAAAAAAGAAATGAAGCAAGTGTGTGAATCAAAAATAGACTTTATTAACAACAAGCTATAAGACAAAAATGAGTCTCTGGCACTCCTCTTGGTCGCTCAGTCTCAGGGGTGAAGGGTGCAGGTGCTGTGGAGGTGTCTGGTGCCGTAGTGCTTGTCATCAGCTCCTCCAGAAGCAGAAGCAGCAGAAGCCCCAGCCCCAGAAGAGCGAGCCCATGCTGCAGAAACCCCAGCAGAACCAGAGTGAGGGCCAGGGGGCGGGATGGTAGCCCTGTCCCTCTTGCCAGGGCTGGCAGCAGATGGCTGCGGCTTGCTGTGCTTCCGCATGGTTGTGGGGTTGCTGGCTGGCAGGGAGGCTGGCAAGAACCAAGGCTGGCAGGAAGGCTGGCAGGGAGGCTTGCACCAAGGCTGGCAGGCAGGCAGGCAGGCAGGCATGCACCAAGGCTGGCAGGAAGGCTGGCAGGAAGGCTGGCAGGCAGGCTGGCAGCAAGGCTTGCAGGCAGACATGAACCAAGGCTGGCATGAAGGCAGGCAGCAAGGCTGGCAGGCAGACCGGCTGGCAGCAAGGCTTGCAGGCAGGCCGGCAGCAAGGCTGGCAGGGAGGCTGGCAGCAAGGCTGGCAGGCAGACATGCAGGCAGGGCAGGCAAGGCAGTCGATGTGTCTGGCAGCAGGTCTTTCCTCTGAATGGCGACCTGCTTCCGAGCTGCTTCCGTTATATCCGCGGGGCTGACGTAATGCATCCTCCTCGCATGCGCAATTAACGCCAGGCATCCATTAGGCTTCCGCTGTGCATCCTCTAGGCTTCCGCTGTGCATCCGCTGCATCGGTTCAGCATCCGCTCTGCATCCGCTGTATCCATTCTGTGTCCACTTTGTTGAGCCCCCCCGGAAGCCTAGTGGTTGCGCCATCCACTCCCATCCGCTTCCATCCGCTGGGCTTCCGTTCCCCATCTGCTTTGCATCCGCCCTGCATCCTCCCCACGTCCATGTTATCCACTCCGGTTATGCAAATTTTTGCCCCTTTTGAGAGCGGATAACAACGGATGGAACATTTTGCTCGTCCGCTGTGTCCTTTTTCCATCAGTTGGCCAGTGTGACATGGGCTTTAGACTGGTTCCCTGCTCTTGGCCTCAACGCAACAGGCATCCATTCTATTTTAAATACTGAAGTGGATACCTTATTCAAAGACTATGCTGATGTATTCAGCGAAGGGTTGGGGTGTTACTCAGGCACCCCAATATCATTCAACCTCATAGAGTGCCCTTTGCAATTCACCCCAAGTTGGATAAGGAACTAGACAAACTAATCAAACAAGGGGTATTGGAGCCTGTGGACTTTGCAAAATGGGAGACCCCCATAGTTACCCCACTTAAAAAAGATGGTAGTGTGAGAATCTGCGCTGAATACAAAACCTCCCTGAATAGATACCTCCAAATCAGCACTTATTCAGTCCCCGTCATACAACACCTTTTGCATTCTTTTGAACCTTGGACTATTTTTGCCAAACTAGACATGTAACAGGCATTCCAACAGTTTCCTGTAGACGACCAAGCAGCAGAACTACAGACTATAGTAACACACAGGGGCACTTTTCGGTGCAGGCGCCTCCAGTTTGGCGTGAGCATAGCTCCTGGAATTTTCCAATGTTTTATGGAGAGGCTACTCCAAGGACTCCCAGGCGTAGTCCCCTATTTCAATGATATTTTAATTTCAGCCATAGACAAACCTCAATTGCTACAAAGGGTCAGAGCAGTTCTTGATCGCTTCAGACAACATGGTCTAAAGCTCAAAAAGGACAAGTGCACCATTGCCACAAAAGTAGATTTTTTGGGCTATAGAATTGACACCTCTGGAATACACCCAATTGAGTCCAAAGTAAGGGCCATCCACAAGGCACCCACACCTTCCAAAAAGACTGAGCTCCAAGCCTTCTTAGGGCTTCTCAACTTTTATGCTGCATTCCTCCCTCACAAAGCTTCCATTGCGGAGCCTCTGCATAGACTTTTGGACAAACAATCCCCCTGGCACTGAGGATCTAAAGAAGCCCATGCTTTCCATGCTGTCAAATCTTTGCTCACATCCAAAGCGGTACTAATACAGTTCAATCAACAGCTACCTTTAGTGCTAACTGCAGATGCTTCTCCTTTTGGCATAGGGGCTGTTTTGAGTCATAGACTTCCAAATGGTTCTGAGGCACCCATTGTCTTTTTCTCCAGAACCTTTTCTTCAGCTGAGCACAACTACAGCCAGATTGACAAGGAGACTTTGGCTGCAGTTGCTTCTGTCAAAAAATTTCATGAGTTCCTCTATGGGCACCATTTTGAATTAATCACTGATCACAAGCCTCTGTTAGGCCTTTTGTCTGGTGAAAAACAAACCCCACATATTTTGTCCCCAAGGATGAGCAGATGGACTTTATTCCTGGCTGCTTATTCATACACCCTGATCCATCGACCCGGAAAAAACCTTTGCCACACTGATGCTCTCAGCCGCTGCCCTCTGCCTGTTCCTGTTGAAGATCCAGCATCAATCCATGCTGTGTTCAAGTTCAACAATCTCAATCTTCCCATTACTGCTTTTGACATTGCTACTCACTCCTCAAGGGACAAGGTAATCACCCAAGTTCTTGACTGGGTGGGAAGGGGGTGCCAGCAATCCCTTATGCCCCTGAATTCCTGCCCTTCAAGGCTCACTAGCAGGAACTATTGTCTCTGCACTGTGGGGAACAAGGGTGGTCATACCTTCCAAACTGCAGGGCTCAGTTCTGAAGGTCCTGAATGAAGGCCATCCTGGCATTGTTAGGATGAAGGCTCTGGCTTGCAGTTACATGTGGTGGCCTGGCATGGATGCCCAGATCTCCAGCTGGGTGAGTGCTTTCCAGCCATGCCAGGCTACCAGGCCAGCTTCACCCATTTCAACTCCAGGCAGGTGGGAGGACGCTGGAGCCCCTTGGTCCCGGCTGCATATTGATCTAGCAGGTCCTGTACATGGGTGTACATTCCTGGTAATGGTAGATTCCTTCTCAAAGTAGATAGACCTGGCCCTGCTGCCCTCAACAACCACTCAAGCAGTTACAAAGGCCCTAACTAGGGTATTTGTTACCCATGGCATCCTTGACACCATTGTGTCTGACAATGGGCCCCAATTCACCTCCTGCGAATTTGAAGTTTATGTAGCCAACCTAGGAATCAGGCATGCCCTTACAGCTCCTTTTCACCCTGCTAGTAACGGGATGACTGAAAGTAGTCAGGTAGTCTGGTAGTCAGTAGTCTGGTAGTCAGGTCTGTTAAGGAGACCCTGGAGAGGTTTGGCCAAGCTGACTGGCACTCTAAACTTTCTAGGTACCTGCTAGCTCAACATACAACCCCCTGTGTCACTACCAACAAGTCCCCGGCCGAGCTCCTTATGGGTAGACGCCTAAGAACCACCCTAGATAGGTTACATCCACATTATGCCCAAGTCACCCCCTTAGGGTCTGATAGCCAGACCAGGAAGTTTGCCATGCATGACCAAGTGTACGCCCGCAATTATGCAGGCCACCCCTTATGGGTGCCAGGGCAAGTCATGGCAGTAACTGGCCCTAAGTCCTATAGAGTTTTACTGGAGGACGGTTGTACCTGGCACCGGCAAATTGACCAGCTAAGGAGGTGCTGGAGAGTGTCTATCGACGACCCCTGTTGCCCACCAACCGACACGGACCCACCGATGTTCGCCGAAGCTATTCCGGGGCACTGCAAGCAAGGGGACCTACCTGGACCATCACCTGACCCTCTACCAGAATCACCCATCAATGAAGTTCCAGTCATGCCAAGCTCCGAGGCAGCCCAGGAAGCAGAGGACTTCTTCCCTGCTGCAGCTCCACCAGGACTGAGACAATCCGACCACCTGTGCAGGTGCCCAGCCTACTTGAAGGACTACACATGCTCCTAGCCAGGGGAAAGGAGTGCTGCATTCAACGCAGTTTTCACTCTGGTCCACACCCCCGGAGGGAGCGCGAACCACTCTCAATGGTTGATGCCGTTTTTACAGCCGGCTATAAAAGGAGCTGTCAAATGGCATCAGCTGTTGCCGCCAGCTGACTGCCTGTTAGCTCGGCAGCCGCGGCAAACCTTTATTCTCGCAATAAAATTTCTTGACTGTTAGCTCTGTGTTCGCCTCAGTAATTACCGCCGCTCTACAACAGCTTTCATCATTTGCCATTTTCTTTACCTCTCACCATAGAAATGTCCACTGCTACTGACATAATCCAAGATAATAAAATAATTTATAGTTTAGATGGAAGGTAAGGTTGAGATTGCTATATACTGCTGAGTTTCTACCCTGTCAGATACTGCTTTATCTATCCCAATGGTAAACATAAGTAACATAGCATACAGCATAACATAAAACATCACAACACAACACAATACACTCTTGGGTAAGTGGTAAAACATTTCTGACACACACACTGTTGCAATCCCATCAAAAGCAGTATTAGCCCTTGGACTCAATCAGTACCAACCTATTAAAAAAAAACTATGCAAGAAAGACAAGTGTCAGATCAATGAATACAAGGGGAGTAAAATAATTTTGAGTGGTACTCTGTCTGGTAACCACAGCCTGATAAACAGGGATGGGATTCTACTGGTTCAGACTGGTTCTATAGAACTGGTTGTTATGATTCTGCGCAGTTCAGAGAACCAGCAAATAGTGCCGCTGGATGGTTCTGCTCTTCTCAGCCCATCCCTCGCCTCCCGACCCAGTCAATCCTTATTGCACATGCCCAACATTGCTGACTACATTCTCCCCTGCTTAGTCACTCCTAAATGTATTTCTGTGCTGGGATTCCCCTTGCTCTCTTACTGCTTCACCCAGGAGGCTTTCCCGAGGCCCAGGAGGCAAAAAGTGCAGGGATGGCGGGGAAGATGTCCTCTGTGCTCCATTTTTTCCCTTCCCGGAATCAAAAATGCCCCCCTAGGAGGCCCAAAATGGAGCACAGGAGGGTGCTTGTGCCCCTCCCTATACTCCATTTTTTGACTCCCTGGGCTCCTTTGGGGAGCAAAAAATTCCCACCCAGGAGGCTTGCCTGAGGCCCAGGAGGCAAAAAAAGCAGGCTTGCTGCAAAAGAAAAAGAAAAAAGAAGAAAAGCCACACTCACCCAGTCACATGACCATGCCCACCTAGCCATGCCCACAGAACTGGTTGTTAAAAAATTTGAATCCCACCCCTGCTGATAGACCACTCTCCTCATCTCCCAAGAAATGGGTTGTTCAAATAGGCAGATTGGAGATGTGTACACACATTTTCACATGGCATTTGTTCTTTCAGGTTCAAAATAACAACAACAACAGCAGCAGCAGCAGCAGCAACAGCAATAATAATAATAATAATAATAATAATAATAATAATAATAATAATAA
>BLBF01000017.1:7186332-7202274 GCA_015471245.1 Laticauda colubrina | reverse complement strand
ATAATAATAATAATAATAATAATAATAATAATAATAATAATAATAATCATCATCATCATCATCATCATCATCATCATCATCATCACCATCATCTAGAACAGTATTTAAACAACAAAAAAAATGACAAAAGCAAAACTACAGAGGTTTTTTTGTTTTTTGTTTTGTTAAAGCCTGACATATTTAAACAGAATAAAAGTACCCCCAAACTAAGACATCTCAACCAGCATTCTAAACCAAGGGTCTCCAAACCTGGTGACTTCAAGTGTGGACTTCAACCCCCAGAATTTCTCAGCCAGCATAAGATCCCTGTATAGCTCAAAGCTTGGGAAATCATCCAAGTTTCCCAGGCCTTGATGGGAGCGCTATGGATGTCCAGTGGAATAGGACAGGGGCCATCAACAAGACTGCCTCCATAAGGTGACATGTCCACAAGTTACACTATGCACAAGATGATATAGTTTAATTGACAGTCGACCCAGAGCATCTTCACTCTATCTGACTTTTCCAGGCAAGTGGAAGCATACAGAGAAAGGTGACCTCTCAAGTTTCTAGTCTGAGAAGAAGAAAAGATAATAAATTGGCCTTTGACTCACATGGGGAGATGGGAGTCTGAAAAGAATAAAATGGCAAGCTGTGCATTACATAAAGAATATGATTATGGCTTGGTCTTCACTGAACAGGTATGTCTTTTCCTGCAAAACATTCCAGATTTAATCTGTGGAATTTGAAAATATTAGCAGTTATACTTTTGAAAACTACTGCTTGTCAATGAAACAATAAAACTTTATATGTAAAGATTTGAATTATGATGAAACAATTCCTTGTGTTTCTAACTAGAATGAAACTGAGTGTAGATTTACTCTGAGCATGTTCTCTTTTCCTTTTTTTTTAATTTCAATACATCAGTTTCTATTACAATCTGTTTCTCCAACCAGTGAGGCATTTTGTATTAGTTCTATTTCTGAAGCAAGATCCAGTGTAAATCTTTTGAGCTCAGTATGTGTTCATTTGCCCTTTGTTATTCTCTATTGAAGCCAAATGAAAGAAATTTAAAAAAGAAGAAAGATTAAGGTCATGTTTCATTTACTCTAGAGTTTTATTGCTTAATTCCCAATTCTGATTATAAATGAATTCAAGACACAAAGACTGAATGTCATCTAATCTCAATATCTAGGGGGTGGGGGGGTGGAGCGGTGTTGTGATTTTATCAAGTAGAGGTAATGAAAAGGTTTTAATTCTTACTAGAGAAAATTCTAACACTGAAAAAGTCAAGAAGAGCCAAGGAAATCAGATGACTCTTTATTATACTATTCAGTTACAGCATTGGAATAGTAGTCATCCTTATGACAAGTGACAAATCACATTTGTGACTAACATATATCACGTCAGCAGATGGCAGTAGCTGAACAACTACAGAGACATATCATAAGGCTGAATGGCCGCTCAGTCTTGTTTCCAAGTAATTACAAAGACCCACTTTGAAAGTGAACAAGGCTGGTCCATGCAATGAAAAGATAGGTCATTTGTTCCAGATACAAATCATAAGGAAAATATCACTGCAATGTTAAGAGAGGGCAAATTAGAGGGAAGTACTGGAAAAGAAATGACTAGATTGGGAGACACTGTGTTAAAAGTCAGTGCTATTATACAGGAAGACTGAATCATATACCACTATTTTGGATAGGTTGTTGCAAGATCATAGAGGAATAAAATGTAAATGTTGCCATGTTGGGCTTTATAGGTAGCAACCTGCACCTTTAATATATTTTAACAGCAATTGATAACTAGTTCAGTTCATCAAGCAGAGGTGTTACACCGACATAATGAAGCATGCCCATCGCTGCCCATGTTGCTTTTCAAAATGGAAGCAGACGAATCATTAACTGTCCCCATCATTGATGGAATCTTCCATAGCATGAGCACTACCACAGAAAAAACATGTTCCACTGACCTTAGTATAGAGCAGTCATTCAGAAACACACTCTCTGAACTTGTAGGAATTTTTTTTGAAACCCATCCCTGTATGAGATAATATTGCCAGGACCTCTCATTCTAGATTTCTGTTCAGAAAAATGTAGACATCTCTAATCCCTCATAGGTACATCAGAAAGACTCTAGATTGAGGGTACTAAATGCCACTGGAAGGTAAAATAGAACAAAGAGGATACATCCACCCCACAATTCAAATCCCCAAAAGGACAACCACCATAGAAATGAATGCCATACCAATATCATGTCTGGGCCTGAATATGGATTGAACAAGGCAGTTACTGCAACTGAGAATATACCATCTTCTCAGCAACTTCAGGAAAGATTGGATACTGGATGGTTTTTTTTTACCCAATGTAATTAAGTCTAGGGAAACCTACTTTAGGAAACTTGAAATTGGATACTGCATTCTAATCCTGTCATCACTGGGTGACCCTGGACTAATCATTGCCTCTCAGCCCTAGGAAGAAGAAGGCTATAGCAAATGGCTTCTGAAATCTTTCTAAGAAGACTTCCCCCAGAAGTTGCCAGAACTCTAGACTGACTTGAAGGCACACCCACATAGATGGCTCCACAACCACGTAGGTCTGTAATTTAATAGAAATGGAGGAAAGGTATTTTTGGTCGCTATAGAAGTTCTTATTTGTAAACTCTTGCCTCAGAGCAGTACCAGTTAACTAAGAAAAATGGAATACGATGAAAGAAATCAGAAAAGCTACAAATCCAAGTCCTGATTCAAAAGAATTTTTCCAGTAAATTTTTCACTTTTTAAAGAAGGATAAAATTTCACAATAGGGCAATGACTTGTTTTCCGTTTGAAAGAATTTGCAATGCTCCATAGCAGGGATCACCAACCTTTTGAACCTCAGGGATCACCAAACTCATAATTTTAAACTCCAGGGACCACTAACTGGTTCTGTGGGCATGGTCTAATTTGTGGGTGTGGCTCGGTGGTCATGTGACTGGCTGGGCATGGCTTGTATGTAAATATTATAAATATTTATATAAATATTGATTTTTTTTTTAATAAAAAAGAACAACTTTTAACCAAAATCAGGGAAAGCAGGCAGGCAGATTGAGTTGCTCACAGAATCACAGATATATTCAGAAATCTATCTATCTGCCATTGGCTAGCTCAATCTGTCACATAAAATTTCCTTGCAAGCAAACTCACAAAATTAACTCAAAACACACCATGTATGTAAATATTGAATTTTTTATTTAAAAAAGAACAATTTTACCTAATATCAGGCAAAGCAGGCAGGCAAATTGAGTTGCTCACAGAATCATTCAGTGATCTATCTATCTGCCATCAGCTAGCTCAGCCTGCCACATAAAATTTGCTTGCCACGAATCTTCACAGAATAAAAGAAACTTCAGTGCTAAGGGAGGTTCAGCTGTGTTTAAAAGCAGTAGTGCAAGATCTAAAGATTGCTAGAAAGCAAGAAATCCAATCATTTCCTGTTTTCTAGCAAATCTAAATCTCCCAGCACAGCAGATCAGCTGATGGTCAGAAAAAGGAAAAATAGCAATTTAGCAGGCAAGTTTGCTGGGTAAAGCCCATGTCACACTGCACCAACGGATGCAAAGAGGATGTAAAGCCCATGTCACACTGGCCAACGGATGCAAAACGGACACAACGGACGAGCAAAATGTTCCATCCGTTGTTATCCGCTCTCAAAAGGGGCAAAAATTTGCATAACTGGAGCGGATAACATGGATGCGGGGAGGACGCAGGGCGGATGCAAAGCGGATGCGGAACGGAAGCACAGCGGATGGAAGCGGATGGTGCAACCGCTGGGCTTCCGGGGGGCCTCAGCGAAGTGGACACGGAACGGATACAGCGGATGCAGAACGGACGCCGAATGGATGTAGCGGATGCACAGCAGATGTACAGCGGATAAAGCGGATGCACAGCGGAAGCCTAGCGTATGCCTAGCAGAAGCGGAACGGATGCCGAGTGTTAATTGTGCATGCGGGGGGGGAAGTATTACGTAAGACCCCCGGATATAAAAGGAAGCAGCTCGCACGTGGCCAGTATTCCGAGGAAAGACCTGCTCCTGGACACTTCGAGTTCCTTGCCTGCCCTGCCAGCCTGCCTTCCAGCCAGCCTTGGTGCCTGCCTGCCTCCTGCTTTCCTGCCAGGCTTTCTGTCAGCCTTCCTGCCAGGCTTCCTGCCAGCCTTGGTGCGTGACAGCCTCCCTGCCAGCCAGCAACCCCACAACCATGGGGAGGAAGCAAAAGCCTCAGCAACCTGCCGCCATCCCTGACAAGAGAGACAAGGCCAACCTCCAGCCCCCTGCCCCTGACTCTGATGGTGGTGGGGCTTCTGCTGAAGCTGCTCCTGGCGGTGGTGCTTCTGCTGGTGCTGGGGCTTCTGCAGTTGCTTACTCTGTTGAAGCTGCTCCTGGTCCTGCTCGACCTGCTCGACCTACTCGTGCTCCTGGACTTGCTGGCCCTGCTGGTGCTTACTCTACTGCTGCTGATCCTGGTCCTGGTGTTCCTACTGCTTCTGCTGCTGCTGATGATGATGCTGATGCTGATTATGATCCTTCTGGTGAGGATGATGATGCTGATTATGATCCTGCTGGTGAGGATGATGATGATGATGATGATGATGATGATGATGATGATGATGATGATAATCCTTCTGGTGTTGCTGGTGGTGGTGGTGTGGAGGAGCAGCCCCTACTACCTGGGAGCCCCTCTGATGAGGGCCCATCAGGTCCTGCCAAAGGGAGGAAGAGGTGTATGCGACAACGGGAGAGGAGGCAATACTCCCTTGTGGAGACGCACGAGGATGAGGTGCTGGAGTGGCTGAGACAGAACGACTATCTGTGGCAGAAGGGACACCGGCTGTACATGGACACCAAGCGGAAGCTGGCTGCTTGGAGAGAGAGGGCAGAGAGTGTGGGTTACACTTCAGAGGTGCTCCTCGGCTGGTGGAAACATATGCACACCTGGTACGGGAAGCTGCACCTGAAGAAATCTGGCCAGGCCACTGTGAAGTTGACAGACAGAGAGACCTACGTCATGGCCAGGTGCAGCTTCCTGGAGGGTGAGATCCACCACCGAGGAACACCAGAAGCCCCTCTCATTACCCTCTCTCTCAGGCAGCCTGCTGCCACCCAGTCCTCTTCCAGCCGAGAGTCAGTCCCTGTCTCCAGGCAAGATTCTGTGGAGCGTGCCACGGTGGAGAACCCGCGGACAGGTATGGTAAGCGTGGTGGAGTGCGTAGAGGACTCCCTGGTGCGGTGGGAGAAAGGAGACATTGAGTCCACCACAGTCCTAGCCGCATCCACCCCCCCCAGCTCCGCCTCCGCAGAAAGGCAGAGAGCTGGACAGCTGGAGGGGCAGAGCCACAATGTCCTGCTGGAGATCAGGGACACCATCCGCACCAGCATAGATCTCCTCTCTCAGCTGGTCAACACCGACTCGTCATCCTCCAACCGCAAGCCCTTCCTCACCTATGTCAACCAGACCCTCAAGGAAATGGCAGATCCACAGTACCAGCAGGTGAAGGACCGGATCACCAAGCTGCTTCACAACCCTCCAGACCCAGAGGAACCTACTCCCACCCAGTCCAGGCCTGCTCCTCCACCCCAGGTGATGTCCCTCCCATTCCAAGGCTTCCCACAGCCCATCATCTACCAGGGCCACGGCTACCAGGAGGTTCAGCAGCACAGGAAGCAGCCCTTCCCAGTCCAGGCACAGAGTCATCGGGCGACACCATTGCCACCTGTTTCACTGATGCCACCGATGCCACCCATGCCAATGATGCCACCGATGACAGCAATGCCACCCACGCCAATGATGCCACCGACGACAGCGATGCCACCCATGCCAGTCCTCACCCAGCTGCAGAGCAGACAGCCCCACTACACTGCTCCTTCCTCCACCCCACAGCCAAGCCCGGCCTCAGTACATCTGTCATCAGTACTGGGGCTGACACCCCATGGCATGGAGGAAGGACCTCTCAGCATCACGGGGCTGAGCCAGCTGTCCGAGACCTTTCTAAACACACCGTCCCCTGTTTTACTCTCAAGGCCAGGCACTCCAGCACCACCCACCACCACAGCACCTGGACCCTTCACCCCTGAGACTGGACACACCTCCGAGTGACCAAGAAGAGTGATAGAGACCGGCTAGCTGGCTACCTGTGGTCTTTATTTGGACAGTTGACTTGGGTCATTTTTTTTTTCACAGCTTGTTGTTCAATAAAGTTTATCTTTGATTCACACACTTGCTTCATTTCTTTTTTTTAATAAAGTCTTGGTGGAAACTTTTAGAATTGGCTTAAGCCTTTGCAAGCTTGTGGGATGGGTTAAGATAGCAGTGGGGTGGGCAGGTATACCTGTGGAATGAGCAGGGATACCTTTGGGATGGCTAATAGCTGTGGGATAGATAAACCTCCAGTGCAAGCATAGTGGGACTGTATGGTCCACCCTCCTCGGTGCCACACCTATGGCCCTTTATTATCAATAATAATGTAATAATCATCCACACATGTCAACATAAACACAACTCTTTATTAAACACCCTGTTTATTGTAGGCCCACCCAACATACATGGCCCAATCTCATCCGTGTGATGAGACAGGCTGAAGGAAGCATCCATTAAGCATCTACCATCCTGTCTTGCCACTCCACCGCTCAAGCAGGGGAGTTGCACCAGTGTTTCAGGAGGTTGCGCTGCTTCTTCCCTTCACGTGAGGCTCTGTTGTGGCCTTGCACATCCTGAGTGTCGATCAGGTTTCGCCCTTGCCTCCATTCACCAGGCTCCATGTCCCCATTGCCTTGTTGACGGTCCACGAGCCTGTTCTGCAAAACTGGGTAGCGGGTGTGCCTGAGATTGTGCAGGATGCAGCAAGCTTCCACGATCCTCCTCACGGTCTCTGGGCGATGCTGCATGGTGGTGAGAAGTACTTGGAACCTGTTGGCCAGGATGCCAAAGACGTTCTCCACCACCCACCTTGCCCTGGACAGCCTGTAGTGGAAGATCCTCTCTTCACGGGGGAGTAGTCTGGAAGTGTATGGCTTCATGAGGTAGGTTCTGAGGGAGAAGGCGTCATCCCCCAGGATGAAGTAGGGCACATCTTGTGTGTCGTTGGGCAGGGGGTCTGGATCTGGGAAGCCCATGATGAGGTTGCGTTCAGCCGTAGCCTGAAGCATCGATGTACATGAACTTGTATTCAGCATCGACCATGGCGAAGAGGATGATGCTGAAGAAGCCCTTGTAGTTGAAGTAAGTCGACCCCAACTTGGCTGGAACTTTGTAGGCCACGTACTTGCCATCGATGGCTCCAACGGTGTGTGGGAAGTTCCACCTCTGATACCACCACTCTGCAACTTTCTTCCATCCTTCTTCAGTGGAGGGGCACTGGAGGAGCTCCTCCTTGTATTCTTCGTTGCTGGCCTGCACCACTTCTCTGACCACAATGTTGATAGTGTTGTGTGGCACCCTCCAGCCGTACTGCATGCTTTTGTAGGTGGTTCCTGAGGCAAGGTGGTGCGGAGTGAGTGCCACCTTGAGCCCAGGTTCCAAGCTGGGCAGGAAGTTGGTGTTTGCCTTGGTCAACCTGGTTGTAAGGCACTGCACAAGTTCATCAAACATGGCTGGAGGCATCCTCATGAAGTTCTGGAACACCCGAGTGTCTTCGTTCCTGAGCTCCACCATCAGCTTGTTGTTCAGTCCATCCTCTGCTCTTCTCCCGATCCATTTTCATACCCAGACGCTTCTTGGCCGCCTCTTTTTATTCCCATAGTAGAGTTCACAGAGCCTGTAGATGGCTTCGTACTGTTGCAGAAGGATGGTGGCTGCCAAAAGGACTGTGGTACAATCCACAGTGGACATGACTGGATGCTGTGGAAGAGGAAGAGTCAGATGAAGGCTGCAGAGGTCTTCACAGGTGGGCTGCTGGTCTGAAAGTGAGATGCAGATGAGTTGCTCCCCCTTTTTATAGGCAGTGGAGGTGTCCCTTTGCATCCTCTAGGCATCCTCTAGGCATCCTCTAGACATCCTTAATATCCGAGATAGATCCCCTCTGCGAACGTTTTTTCCACTTTAAACGCTTTGTTTCCATGCTGCATCCATTCTGCATCCATTCTGCATCTGTTCCGCGTCCGTTCTGCTTCCTCCCTGTGTCCGGGCAGATGCGAGTTGCGTGGATTCGCAGCGGACGCCAAGCAGATATTGCGGATGCGTAACGGATGCGTAGTGGATGCGTAGCAGATGCGTAGCGGATGTGTAGCAGATGCGTAGCAGATGTGTAGCAGATGCAGAATGGACAAACTGGATACACTTTCCACGCAAAAGTTTTAGGCAGCCCAAAACTTTTGGAGCAGATGAAACGTCCATAAACGGATGCTGGACGGATAGAGAGGAAGCAAAACGGAGGCAGTGAGTACAGAACGGATACATCGTGTTTTCGAACGGATGGCAAGCTTTTTTGTCCGTTTTACATCCTCTTTGAATCCGTTGGTTCATTGTGACATGGGCTTAAAATGGAGAAAAACGCTTGCCATCCATTGGTTAACGCGATGCATCCGTTCTGTACTCACTGCATGAGTGATTCATATGTTCTATCCATCCAGCATCCGTCTACTGAGATTTCATCTGCTCAAAAAGTTTTGAGCTGCACAGGAAATTCTACATCCGCTATGCATATGGGGATCAAACGTTCTAGGGCCATCGTCATCCGTTACACGTCCGCTCTATCTGCTCGGCATCCGCTGCGCATCCGCACAACTCGCATCTGCTCCAGCGGAAAACGGAAAGAGGGAGGCAGCAAAATGGACGTGGAATGTCCGCGCAGCGTTAGTAGCATGGACATAGAAAGGATGAAAGCGGATGCAGCTCTCATATAAAGCATTAAAACAGAAACAACGTTCATTCGGGGACGTATCTCAGATATTTAGGATGTTTAGGGGATGTCAAGAGGATGCAGAAGGACACCTAGTGGAAAACCGATATTTCCTATAAAAAGGGGGAGGAAATCACCTGGATCTCACTTTCAGTGCAGCAGCCCTGGTGTGCAGACCTCTTCAGCCTTGCTCTTGCTCTGGCTCTTCCACATCATCCAGTCATTTCCACCATGGATCGTCGCAGACTCCTTTTGTTAGCCACCATCATTCTACACCACTGCCAAGCCCTCTTCAGGCTCTATCACCTGTTCTACGCAAGGAAAAAGAGGCATCCAAGAAGTGTGTGGGTCCGAAGATGGATCATGAGAAGAGCGGAGTATGGATTTTATGACAAGCTGATGGTGGAGCTGAGGAATGAAGACACTCGTGCATTCTAGCACTTCATGAGGATGCCGTCAGCCATGTTTGATGAAGTTGTGGGGCGGCTGAGACCCAGGTTGACCAAGGCAAACACCAACTTTCGGCCCAGCCTAGACCCTGGGCTGATGGTGGCACTGACCCTGTGCCACCTGGCCACTGGGACCATACAAGAGCATGCAGTACAGCTGGAGGGTGCCACACAACACCACCAGCATTGTGGTCAGAGAAGTGGTGCAGGCCATCATCGAAGAATACGTGGAGGAGCTCCTCCAGTGCCCCACCACTGAAGAATTGTGGAAGAAAGTTGCAGAACAGTGGTATCAGAAGTGGAACTTCCCCCACACCGTTGGTGCTATAGATGGGATGCACGTGGCCTGCAAAGCTCCAGCCAACTCAGGGTCCAATTATCACAACTACAAGGGCTTCTTCAGCATCATCCTCTTTGCCATGGTTGATGCTCACTACAAGTTCATATACATCGATGCTTCAGGCAACGGGTCAGCTTCAGATGCCCAGATATACAATGCCAGTGACCTCAAGGAGGGGCTGGAATGCAACCTCATCATGGGCTTCCCAGATCGAGACCCCCTGACCAACGACACACAAGATGTGCCCTACTTCATCATGTGGGATGACGCCTTCTCCCTCACAACCTACCTCATGAAGCCATACAGTTCAAGATACCTCACCCGTGAAGAGAAGATCTTCAACTACAGGCTTTCCAGGGCAAGACGGGTGGTGGAGAACGTCTTTGGCATCCTGGCCAACAGGTTCCAGGTACTTCTCACCACCATGCAGCATCGCCCAGAGACCGTGAGGAGCATCGTGGAAGCTTGCTGCATCCTGCAAAATCTCATGTGCATCCGCTACCCAGTGTTGCAGAACAGGCTTTTGAACTGCCAACAAGGCAATGGGGCCATGGAGCCTGGTGAATGGAGGCAAGGACTAAATCTGATAGACACTGTGGATGTGCAAGGCCCCAACAGAGCTTCACGTGAAGGGAAGAAGCAGCGCAACCACCCGAAACACTGGTGCAACTCCCCAGCTGGAGCGGTGGAGTGGTAAGACAGGATGGTAGATGCTTAATGGATGCTTCATTCAGCCTGCCTCATCACACTGAAGAGATTGTGCCATGTATGTTGAGTGGCCCTACAATGAACAGGGCATTTAATAAAGAGTTGTGTTTATGTTGAAATGTGTTGATGAATGGTAACATTGTTATTGATAATAAAGGGCCATAGGTGTGGCAGCTGGGAGGGTGGACCATACAGTCCCATTACGCTTGCACTGGAGGCTTATCTATCCCACAGCTATTACCCATACCACAGGTATTCCTGCCCATCCCACTGCTATCCTTTCCCATCCCACAGCTATCCATCCCACAGCTATCCTTACCCATCCCACAAGCATGCAAACCATTTCAAAAAGCTTAAACCATTTCTAAAAGTTTCCATCAAGACTTTATTAAGTGAAAGAACTGGACCAAGTGTGTGAAGCAAAGATAACCTTTATTAATAATAAACTGTAGGACTTTATTAAAAAAGCAAAATGAACCAAGAAAAGTGTCCCAAGCAAAGATAAAGTCAACAGGTAACAATCCAGTCACTGGCACTGTTCTCAGTCACTCTGAGGTATGCCCATGGTCTCAGGGGTGAAGGGTCCAGGGGCTGTGGAGGTGAAGTGGCTGGAGTGCTGGTCTGAGGCGCCATTGGGGTGCTTGGCCCTTAGAGGACAACAGAAGATAGTGTGTGCAGGAAGCTCTCAGAGAGCTGGCTCAGTCCCGTGATGTTGAGAGCCCCTTCCTCCATGACATGGGATGTCAGTCCCAACACTGATGACAGATGTTCTGAGGCCGGGCTTGGCTGTGGGGTGGTGGAAGTGTGGCTGTCTGGTCTGCAACTGATCAAGGTGAGGCGTCGGTGGCATCTGTGGCGTCGGTGGCATCTGTGACAGGCGAGGAACCTGTGCTTGGACTGGGAAGGGCTGCCTGTGCTGCTGGAAATCCTGGTATCCATAACCTTGGTCGGTAAGGGGCTGTTGAAAGCCTTGGAAGGGCTGTGACATCATCTGGGGTGGAGAAGCAGATCTGGACTGGGTTGGAGCAGGTTCAGCTGGGCCTGGAGGGTGCTGCAGAAGACCTGTAATCCTCTCCTTGATCACCTGGTACTGGGCTTCGGGCATTTCCATGAGGGTCTGGTTCATGTAGGTGAGGAAGGGCTTTCTGTTAGAGGATGGAATCTCGAAGTGTACCTGCTGAGAGAGGAGATCTACGCTGCTCTTGATGATGTCCCTGATTTCCAAGATGACAGTGTGGCTCTGTACCTCCGGTCTGCCTCTCTGCCTGCTTTCTGTGGAGGTGGAGCTGGGGGTGGGGGTGGGGTGGTCTCTGGGGTCCGCAGCCTCTTCTTGCTCCATCTGTGTCAGGGCATCCTCCATGTGCTCCACATGGGGTGTGCAGCTGTCGGGCGGGTCTCCATCATGGGGCGCTCCAAAGATACCTGCCTGGACACAGGAGCTGACTCTTTGCCAGGACTGGCTCTCTGTGGGCTGCCTGAGAGAGAGGGTTGACAGAGGGGCTGCTCCTCAGTGGTGGATCTCACCCTCCAAGAAGCTGCACTTGTCCATCACGTAGGTCTCCCGGTCCGTCAGCTTGACCGTGGCCTGGCCAGACTTCTTCTGGTGCAGCTTCCCATACCAGGTGTGCATGTGCTTCCACCACCCCAGGAGGACATCCGAAGTGTAGCCCAGGCTCTCCGCCTTCTCTCTCCAAGCCGCCTGCTTCCACTTGGTGTCTCGATAGAGCCTGTGTCCCTTCCTCCAGAGGTACTCGTTCTCCCTCAGCCATTCGAGCACCTCCTCCTCATGTTCCTCTGCAATGGAGTACTGTCTCCTCTCCCCCTTTTCATGTGATTGCCTCTTCCTCCCTCTGGCAGGGCCTTCTGGGCACTCATCAGCAGGGCTTTGAGGGCCTAGGGGCTGGTCCACCACACCAGCAGCAGCAGCAGCAGCAGCAGCAGCAGCAGCAGTAGCAGAGTCAGCACCAGCAGTAGCACCAGCAGGACCAGCAGCACCACCAGCAGAGTCAGCACCAGCAGAAGCACCAGCACCAGGAGCAGCACCAGCAGAGTCAGCACCAGCAGAAGCCCCAGCACCAGGAGCAGCCCCAGCAGAAGCACCAGCACCAGCAGAGTCAGCACCAGCAGCAGAAGAAGCAGCAGCAGCAACACCGGCAGCAGAAGCCCAGCAGAAGCAGAGTCAGTGTCAGGGGGTGGAATGGTGGTCCTGTCCTTCTTGCCAGGGATGGCAGGAGTATGCACAGGCTTCCTTTTCTTGCCCATGGTTGTTGGCTGAAGATGTGTCTGGCAGCAGGTCTTTCTTCTGAATGGTGACCTGCTTGTGAGCTGCTTCCCTTTATATCCACGGGGATGATGCAATTCATCCTCCCTGCATGCGCAATGAACACTTTGCATCCGCTAGGCATCCGCTAGGCATCCGCTAGGCATCTGTGATGCATCCGCGTCATCTGCTCGGTATCCGCTCGGCATCCGCTCCTTCTGCTGCACGTCTGCTTTGCTGTTCTCCCCCGGAAGCCCTGCGGATGTGTCATCCACTTCCATCCGCTTCCATCTGCTAGGCTTCCGTTGAGCATCCGCTTAACATCCTTGCTACGTCCTCGTCATGTCCGTTCCTTTCCACTGTTGTCCGTTTTCTTTATGCAAATTTGGGGCACTTTTGAGAGCGGATAACAACGGATGGAAAATTTGCTCGTCCACTGTGTCCCTTTAACATACATTTTGCATCTGTCGGCTGATGTGACCTAGCCTTAAGGAGTAACCAGGTGGGGAAAGTTCCCATGGGCCATGTGTGCGGCACAGCCTTGTTTTTCTATGCAGCCTGGATTAATTGCTTTGGGTGCTCTGGGGGTGAGATTTCTCTGTAGCCCACTGGCCGCAGCCCACCAGTTGACGACCGCTGCTCTCCTAGCACAAGGAAAAAAACAATGGTGCTATTTGCTTCATGGAACATTTCTTTAAATCAAGTAGGTGGTTTATTTTCTAATTTAAACAATCTAGGTGTTTGAGACTGCTGCTTGTACATTTGCACTGCTTGACAATAAAAACTTTTTTTTCCTGATCCTGCATATGCAGAAATCACAGGCTAATTTAAAAAGATTCACATAATTCTATTTCCTGGAGACAATATTTCCCAACATTTTTGATGGTGTAGGATATGGCAGAGGAGAAAACTGTTGTAACAGTTGCTCACATGCAGGAAACGCATTAAAACCTAATGGTTTTAACATTGTTGTGATTGACTTGCAACAACTTCAATTTACAGAAAAAACATATTAAGTCAGAATTTTTTACATGGGAAAATAAGATAAATTAAGTTTCAAATTATTTGCATTGCCTTTGGTGATAATTCCGTTGTATTTTCTTCCAGTGATATTTCAAACATTACTCTACTATTCACATAGCAGTGAATAAAATAGAAAAGGGATGGCATAATAACTGCCCTGCAAGTAGTCCTTGATTTACAATCACAATTGGGACTGGAACTTCTCTCGTTAGACAATATGATCATTAAATGAGTTGTGCCTGAATGTACAACCTTCCCCACCCACACACTATTGTTAAATTAATTATATGATCGTCAAATGAATCTAACTTTAACCATTGGCTTTGCTTGTCAAAAGCTGTCTGGGAAAATCACAAACAGTGAATACGTGACCCGAGGAAACTGCAATTATGGGAAACACATGCCAATGCTCCAAATTGGAAAGACATGACCTCAGGGATACTGCAACAATTGTAAGTGGGAGAAATAGTCATAAGCTGCTTTTTGTAGTGTGGTCATTACTTTGAATAGTCTCTTCACAAATGTTCGTAAGTTGAGGACTTACTGTACTAATGTTGTGCATAGGAATTAAACTAAACACCTCACTGCAAATTTACCTTTGGAAAAAGTTAAGAAAATTTCTGCTCGTGTCCCTTTCCTTCTCCCATTTCTTTCTCACTCAAGCTTTAAATGTAATCAGTTCAAATATTTAAAATCAAAGATTATACATAGGAGTATAATCAAAGATTAAAATATGAAGTATTTCAGGTTTAGATACCTAATTAGTGAAAAAATCCTATCTGTATTGAAGGCAGCTTGCCAAGGAATCAGTTACAATCAGTTTGAACCTGACTTTCCAGGAGTCAAGCACTATTATTACATTGTATGTTTCTGAAATTTTCCCAATCGACAATTTTTAAATGGAAAAATTGTATGAAGCTCCTTTAATTTTTACTGAACACAATAGGTGTTCCATCCAGAAAGAAGCGCACGAGACCGGGTTCCAACAACAAACTCTTTCATTAAACTCGCTAAAGCCCATGTCCCACTGCCCAACGGATGCAAAAAGGACACAACGGACGAGCAAAATGTTCCTTCCGTTGTTATCCGCTCTCAAAAGGGGCAAAAATTTGCATAACCGGAGCAGATAACATGGATGCGGGGAGGACACAGGGCAGATGCAAAGCGGATGTGGAACGGAAGCCCAGTGGATGGAAGCGGATGGGAGTGGATGGCACATCTGCTAGGCTTCCGGGGGGCCTCAGCAAAGCAGACACGGAACGGATACAGCGGATACAGCGGATGCACAGTGGACGCGGAACGGATGAAGCGGAAGCCTAGCGGATGCACAGCGGAAGCCTAATGGATGCCTGGAGTTAATTGCGCATGCGGGGAGGATGCATTATGTCAGCCCCGCGGATATAACGGAAGCAGCTTGGAAGCAGGTCGCCATTCAGAGGAAAGACCTGCTGCCAGACGGATTGGCTGCCTTGCCTGCCCTGCCTGCATGTCTGCCTCCAAGCCTTGCTGCCAGTCTTGCTGACAGCCTTGGTGCCTGCCTGCCTGCCAGCCTTCCTGCCAGCCTTGGTGCCAGCCTCCCTGCCAGCCTTCCTGCCAGCCAGCAACCCCACAACCATGCGGAAGCACAGCAAGCCTCAGCCATCTGCTGCCAGCTCTTGCAAGAGGGACACGGCTACCATCCTGCCCCATGGCCCTCACTCTGGTTCTGCTGGGGCTTCTGCAGCATGGGCTCACTCTTCTGGGGCTGGCGCTTCTGCTGCTTCTGCTTCTGGAGGAGCTGATGACAAGCACTTCAGCACCAGCCACCTCCACAGCACCTGCACCCTTCACCCCTGAGACCGAGCGACCAAGAGGAGTGCCAGAGACTCATTTTTGTCTTATAGCTTGTTGTTAATAATGTCTATTTTTGATTTACACACTTGCTTCATTTCTTTTTTTTAATAAAGTCTTGCTGGAAACCTTTAGAAATGGTTTAAGCCTTTGCATGCTTGTGGGATGGGTTAAGATAGCAGTGGGATGGGCAGGGATACCTTTAGGATGGGTAATAGCTGTGGGATAGATAAACCTCCAGTGCAAGAATAGTGGGACTGTATGGTCCACTCTCCCAGCTGCCACACCTATGGCCCTTTATTATCAATAACGATATAATCAATCATCCACACATGTCAACATAAACACAACTCTTTATTAAACGCCCTGTTCATTGTAGGCCAACCAAACATACATGGCCCAATCTCATCCGTGTGATGAGACAGGCTGAAGGAAGTGTTAAGCCTGGGTTCCCCAACCAGGGTTAGGTAGACAAGCTAAA